>JAXQQM020082549.1:0-194866 GCA_034641835.2 Pinus albicaulis
ATCTGAAACTTCCTAATGTTATGAGATACTAATGTTGTTACTCAGCATCATATCAGAGTCATTGATGAAAAAGTCATTGGTTAATAAATTTGTGTTCCAGTTTTTGGAAAGTTCTGGTAAGCTTACATTATCGCACATTTCCTTCTTTAGTGTGATTCCTTAGTTGTTGTGAGGGAGCTTTGAATTTGTATGTGTAATTTGCTGCTACCCTACTTACACTAGTGATTATCACCTTATATTTTTAATATTTTAGGATGTATTTATTGCCTAGAGCTGAATTGGTATGTAAACTTGCATTGAACAGATTTACTGCTACTTATATATGCCTTGTTATTGGTAATGATTTTTACATTGCTTGATTATATCTTGT
This sequence comes from Pinus albicaulis, assembly GCA_034641835.2. NCBI lineage: Eukaryota > Viridiplantae > Streptophyta > Pinopsida > Pinales > Pinaceae > Pinus > Pinus albicaulis. The sequence continues at coordinate 371 of JAXQQM020082549.1, forward strand.
TTTCGTAATTATTTACATTTTGAACTGTAAAATTGGCTTAAGATCTGATCTTTCATCTACATTGTGATTCCCTGTTGTTACAACAAAACCTAGCACCCACAAAAAGTATAAAGTCTCAATCGCGATGGTGTTAGTTTTTTTACAATGCAAGAATATTACCTACTCACTTTGAGTAGCTTTTCCTTTCTCTTTTGGTTGGCTCTTCTTCAACTCAAGGGGGAATCCCTAAAAGGTAGGATTTCTAGGCTATAGGATGGGGGCACAAGGTGAATTAATAAGATGAGTGGTGGTTGTAGTGTATGAAATAGGATGAAGAAACAAAAATGGACAAAAGCAAGGAATGAATGAGAAGGAAGGAAATTGGTGCCTATCAGTTATGGGCTAATGGAGCCATAAGTCATTTGGATAAATGAGAGAACTTGTATGTCACAAACAACTACTTTGAAGCAGGTCATACGATAGAATATTTTTGTTTACCATTTTCTACCAATTAGTAGATGAAGAAACAATTTGATACATTCATCTTTAAGGTGTGTACTTGAGATGAAAAGGGCCTAATGTATGCATTTGATCTTTATGTGTTCGCTGGAAATGTGTTGTAGAAAAGCAGTCTTCAAGGGCTAAATTGCTACTCATCAATCCGTTCATAAGGTGTTGTTTTATGGCTGTAGTATGCTTCAAAATCTGCAACATAGTTGATAGAAGAAAGGGAAACAAGTGCAGAAACAGATAGCCAATGTTAGGGTATCTGTGGTATTCCTGTTCTAATTATGCAATATTTCTTGTTCACAGTTATGGTACGCATTAGCCAAGACACTGTCAGAGAGGGCTGCATGGGTGCTGGCCATGGACAGAGGGTTGAATATGGTGACAATCAACGCATCTCTGATTGTGGGACCTGGTATCACATACAAAAGCTCAGGATCTACCATTGCATATCTTAAAGGTGAGGGTGAGAGATCTGCATACCAAATAGACTCTGTTCTAGAACGTACAAATATGGTATAGTAATCCCTTGGAGAGGATCTAATCTATTGGTATAGTAATCCCAATACCGTATCAGGTGTGGCAAACCGAGCACGTTTGGAAACCAGAGCTTCAAGAAACCAAACTTTGGATAAATTTGTCTTCTATCAGCATCTTTGGAACATGGACCTCAACTCTGCCCTTTGGCTCTGGATTTGGTTCTAGCTATCCAACTCTATTTCCTGGCTTCACTTGTTTCTATAGTGCGAAAATAGTTAAATTTACTATTGATTCTCAACTCCAAGCAATCTTTAGATTTGGAACTATTTAATCAAAATACATTCCCATTTTATTCAAGTCCCTTTCAGTCTCAGAATTGGTGATAATCTATCTTGGTAGCTATTGGTTCCATTATTAAACCCTCACATTTTATCAGGGAAACATTCATGGGGCAAGATCTGGATGAACAATTACCTGAGATGAACAAATACAATCTGGTGTGAAGGATCTCATTTTTCTTGAGCTAGCTAGGTGAATATGTTGTCCATAGTAGGTCAAACCATATAAGACACACGGAATTTCAAATTTGAAATGTTTCTCAAAGAGTGCACTGCCATTAAAGCACAGTCACTCAGCCAAAAAATCAATGCGGAGGAGACTCCAAGCGGTATGCCCCGCCATTATTTACTCGGCAATTAATTCCTCGTGATCACTAGCCAACTTAAGTTCGTCGAAGCATTCAGGTATGCATAGCCTTTCTTGCATGGAATCTTTAGTGGTCTCAAGAAGTATGCCTGTCCTGTTCATGTCAATGCATTGACTTTAAGCTCAAAGAAATCTGAAATTCAAAATAAATTAATTCACAATGTCTTCAAGTGGAGGTGGCCATGATACACAGCAAAAATCAACACGATCTAGAATTCAAAATAATATGGCAGTAAAGAAGATCTCAACCGATTTTTATCTAGTGATTTAAAGCAATAATCTGCACAACTTTTTTGTAAATGACAAGTCTTTACTTTCTCCCCCTTTAGCCACTAAGATCAAACCTATTATCTAAGCAGAAGCGTCGATATAAAATCAAATCAAGCATCAGTGTTGGCTAATGCTGGGGTTCAAGGTGTTGGAGGATTGTTGAAACAAAATGATCTGCAAAGATCCCAATTTGTTGAAACTCCTCTCCAACCTCAATATCAGTGCTATTAGTAGCATGAGCAACAACACTACGCTTAGCAGAACTAGAAGAATGTGTTTTCCAAACTACACGAGAACTACTTCCCTCATGAGTCACCATGTTCCATGCTTGGTCTCGGTGGTTCTCTTCCTTGTACTCCTAGTTCAACTACCATATCTTCATTGGAACCAACAACTCGAACTCCACTAGACAACGATTCACCATTTTGTAGTAGTGATTCGCCATTTTTACTGGTGATTCGCCATGTTTTTACAAGATAATATAATCTCGTGAGAGATTCGCCAAAAAATTATATATACATATTATATTATTAATAAAATCGCCTTCCATTTTTCCTATGTATCATGGGGATTCACCTATTTATTATATATATAAATTTAGGGGGGTTATTAAAATTTTCCCTGAGAGTGATTTTCTGCAAGAGATTTACATTTGAAGACAATTTGGTCCTCATTTTGAACAGCAGTGGCATTCATAGTTTGGGCACACAAAATTTCTGATTTGTGGAGTTTCTCTTAGCTCTATTGCATTCTGCAGTACAGCAAAGTCAAGCATCCAAGCTTGTGAACCTCCTCCTTTTTTTGAGTTGAGTTGAGTTGTTTTTGGTGCAAAACAACGCTTTTGAAGAAGAAAAATCAGCTGCCTTAAAGGCCTCTTGCACAAGTATTTTTTGCTGCACATTTTTGTAGAAATATTGTATTAAACTGACATTGTATTGCTTCTTCATTCATAGTTGCAATTAGTGAATTTGAGTTGTTGGAAAAATTGTTGATTGTCCTCCATCATTTGAGGAGTACATTTTGTCCTCCATCATTTGAGGAGTACATTTTGTACTTTGAGAATTCCTTGGAGTCATTTGTAATTTTTGAAAGCAAGTTGCATCACATTGTAAATGGGTGCATTTTTGGTTAAAGCCGACACCCTTTATTTTTTAGTCTAATTTGCTGAGAAAAATGGCTAAAATCAATGAGGTATTAGAGTTGTTGAATAACCTCATTCATTCCAATGTTGATGATATGATAAAAATGAGCAAGAATGCTCTTTGTAACATTGAAAGTTGTTTGCAAGATGCACAAGAAAAGATTGATTTTTTGCTGTTGGAAACTCAGCTTCAGCAAGATGAACTTCAACAAAAGAGTCACCATTCTGAACCTATTTCTATTCAGAATATTGTGAAGGACTCTCATCAGAAGAAATAAGATAAAGTTGCAGTTGATTCACATTCAGTTCCTTGTACGAGAGCAGATTTACATGCAGATGTAGCAGTTCAACCTGCACTTCTCAAGACCATCGTCAGACCTTGGGAAGAGCTTGTCCACAACAAGCACTGAAATGGTCTTGGATATGACAAGGATGTGTCCTTTCATATTCCAGACTACACCAAACCCATCATATTTTAGAGTGTCGGATTCCTGTATGACAATTCACCTGCAGTTGTTCCAGATCCTGTTCTGCTTCAACAACAACAATATATTGTAAAATTCCAACACTATGATCGAGTTAGCCATATGAAAGATCATTGTTTTGATCTTCATCCATGCAAGCACTGTGGTCAGCACACTCATTCTTTAGACATATGCTTCAGAAACAATCCTCCTACAAGAACAAAGATTCATCTTGGATGGATCGCATCTTGGCAATGGACATCAGCAGCCAAGAAGATGTTTAAGACACATGTCAGAACTTGTTCACGCATATTGAACAAACTTGCAGTTGAGTTTTCGCCATCATCTCACCTTGTCCCTAACAGGGGGGAAAATGGTGGTCATGTACAGGCTTTGATGTCAGATCAACTGAGCCTGAGCCATAATCTCTCATTCCATGTTCAGAGTTGTAGCCAGAGACACAGCAGTTCAAGCGAGCCTGAGCCACAATTCGTCATTCCAGATTCAGAGATGTAGCCAGAGACACAGATGCCCATGAGCATGCCTTCGGTTGGTGGACAACCTTAAACCATCATCTTTGGTTGGTGGACAACCTTAAACCATCATATTTGGTTGGTGGATAACCTAAAACCATCACAAGTAGTAGACCTCCCTTATTTTAGGTTGAAGGTCTCCCTTTCATATATGAGGGACACTTCCTCTAGCAGAAGCCTTCAGCTTCTTGCTAGCTTTGGTTGAGTTCCAGGAAATGCTTCAAGCATTCCAGAGTTTTTGGTAATCTTAAAACCATCACAGGTAGTAGACCTCCCTTCTTTTAGGTTCAAGGTCTCCCTTTTTTATGAGGGACAATTCCTCTAGTAGAAGCTTTCAGCTTCTTGCCAATTTTGGAAGAGTTCCGGGAACTGTAACAAGCATTGTGTTCCAGTGTTGGTGGTCATACTTAAACCACCTCTTTTTTCCAACATTTCAGAGAGTTGATTTAGCCCAAGTTCTGCCATGTATACTTTGTAGATTTGTATTACAACTCTCTTCTTGGACTCACACATACCCCTTCGGATTAAGGGGGGATGTTGGAACACCTAATTCTACATGGGTAGGTGTGGAATGTGAAAAGTCACAATGGATTCCAAGTGACCTTGGAATGTGAAACCAAGAGTCACACCATTGTAGTATAAATGTACATCATGTATAATGGAAAAATGAAAAAGCCTCATGCTTATCCTTCATTGTGTGTTGAGTCTCTTGTTGTGTGTGTTTATCTTTCTCATACACCATGTGTGTGTTTAACATGGTGTTTAACAAAATTTAACAGCTTTGGATTAATACAATATTATAATTTTTATATTATAATATATATTAGTATATCATGATATATATTAACTCTAGATATATATGGGAGGGAAGAACAAAGACATAGAGTGATAGAGGTTGAGAGATAGGGGAAGTGACAAGGGAGATATGGAGATAAAATTAAGGAGAGGGGAGAGGGGGATTGAAGAGAGAGAGAGAGAGAGGGAGAGGAGTGAGAGGTATAGAGAATCGTAAGAGAGGGAGAGGGAGAGATAAACAAGGAAAATTTTAGGGGCTAATATGAGAAGGTGTGCTAATATTCAATGCTTTTTCCAAAAAAAAAATTTCCAATTTCCATTTTTCTAAAAATTAATTCGCCCAAATTTTATATATAAAATTATTTTACCTTAAAAATCGTCAATATTATATATTGTCTAATATAAAATAATTATAAATATAAACTTGTTTACAAAGTTATCATCAAACATATTAAAATTTGGATATTAGGGACTAGTGCGATTAAAGGTTGCTAAACTTTAAGATAAATTTTGAACCTTAAAATTTTCCCTAGACATAAAGATGGAGATGGGAGAGAGAGAGAGGGCGGGGGGGACTTGAGAGAGAGGATAGAGAGGGATAGGGAGATGGAGGTTAAGGGGTAGAGAGGGAGGGATATAAATATAAATATAAATATATATATATATATATATATATATATATATATATAGAGAGAGAGAGAGAGAGAGAGAGAGGGGAAGGTAGAAAGAGGGGACTTGAGAGAGAGTATAGAGAGCGATAGAGAGATGTAGTTGGAAGGGGAGAGAGGGATGGAAGAATAAAGACATATATAGTGAGAAGTGGAGAGAGAGAGGGAGTTACAAGGGAGAGATGGAGAGAGAGTGTGTCTATGTCTAGGGGTGAGATAAAGAGACAAAGGAGATATGGAGATAAAAGGGGGGGGGTGGGGGAGAGCAAAGGAGAAAGAGAGATATATAGTAACATAGTTAGAGAGAGAGAGAGACCAATGGACAAAGAAAGAGGATTGGAGGAAAAAGAGAAACAAATAGGATTGGATGGAAAACAGAGTGAGTGAGAGAGAGGTGATGGGGGAGATAGAGGGAGGTAGGAGATAAAGGGAGAGAGATGAAGGATGAGATAGAGGAATTAAGAGAGAGGCAAAGAGTGATGGGGAAGAGAGAGGATTGGGGAGATAGAGAGAGAGAGTTATGGGGGAGGAGAGAGGGAGGTAGAAGAGAGAGGGTGAGAGAGGAAGGATGGGATAGACAACTTGAGAGAGAGCATCAATGAGGTAGGGATATAGGAAGGTATAGTGAGGGATATAGGAGGGGCGAGAGATGGATATAGCAGGGGAAAGGGAGTGATGGAGAGATGGAGTTGGAGGGGGAGAAAGGGAGGGAAGAAGAAATACATAGAGAGTGAGAAGTCGAGAGAGAGTGTCTATGTTTGGGGGTGAGATAAAGAGACAAATAAGGAGAGATGGAGAGATGGGTGAAGAGAGGGAGAGAGAGAGAGAGGAGAAGGAATAGAGAGAGGAGAGAGGTAGGGAGTGATTGATGGAGTTTGAGGGGGAGAGAGAGAGATTTAAGAAGAAATACATAGAGAGAGAAAGTTGGAGAGAGAGAGAGAGAGAGGGATTGATAACAAATATGGAGAGAGGGAGAGAGGAAAAATGGAGGGAAGAGAGATATAAGTGGGGGAGAGAGAGAGAGAGAGAGAGGAGGGGGAGAGGAGGATGGGGTGATATATAGATTGATTGGAGAAATAAATTGTATGTTTTGGGAGTGATATAGAGAGAGAGAGAGGGAGATAGAGATATAGATGGAAAGTGAAGAGAGGGAAGAAGAGAGAGTTGGAGAGAGAGAGGGAGGATAGTGATATTGATAGATATGGAGTGAGAGAGTGTGTGTGTTTGGGGGGGTGAGATAGAGATACAAAAGAGAGATTGAGGAAGATATAGATATAGATGGAGTGGGGAGAGGGAAGAATATTTCTTGCACTAGATGCATTGATTTTAGTGTATATGGTGATTTGTAATCGAATTTGATTGCTTTCACTAGATGCATTGATTTTAGTGTGGATGTTTATTTCTAATGATATTTGATTATTTGCACTAGATGCATTGATTTCAATGTAGATTATTTCTAATCCTATTTTATTGCTTGCACTAATGCATTGATTTCAGTGTAGATGGCGATTTCTAATCTTATTTGATTTCTTGCACTAGATGCATTAATTTCAATGTATATGTTGATTTCTAATTATATTGGATTTATTTCTTGCACTAAATGCATTGATTTCAGTGTAGATGGAAATTTCTAATCCTATTTGATTTCTTACACTAGATGCATTATTTTCAATGTAGATGTTGATTTCTAATGATATTGGATTTCAGTGTAGATGTTAGTTTCTAATAATATTTGTTTACTTCCACTATATGGATTGATTGGAGTGTAGATGTTGATTTCTAATCCTATTTTATTACTTGCATTAGATGCATTGATTTCAATGTAGATGTTGTTTTCTAATCTTATTTGATCGCTTGTATTAGATGCATTGATTTCAATGTAGATGTTGATTTCTAATATGATGTAATAGTATGTATGATGATACGTTAATATTGGAGAGAAAGAGAGGCAAGTTATGATATATAATATGATAGATGGAGCTAAAGGTTTGAATGCTTTACGATTTCAACTATCCTTTTCATATAATCGATATGAAAATATGGCAAAACTAACAAGCATGATAACTAAAGGTTTAAATGGTTTATGATTTCAACTATCCTTTTCATATAATCAATATGAAAATATGACAAAACTAACAAGTGGGATAACTTTCATTAGATGCATTGATTTGAATGTAGATTTTTTTTTAATCTTATTTGATTGCCTGTATTAGACACAATGTTTTCAGTGTACATGTTGATTTCTAATATGATGCAATAGTATGTATGATGGTACATTAATATTGGAGAGAAAGAGAGACAATGTATGATGTTTAATATAATAGATGGAGCTAAAGGTTTAAATTTTTTACGATTTCAACTATCCTTTTCATATAATCAATATGAAAATATGACAAAACAAACAACTGTGATAAGAAGAATAGTAGAAGAAAATAGTTTGAGATTGATCATAAGGAAGACCATTTGTAATTTATTACATTATTATTATTGACATTTTCTATCATTCAACACTATTACATTGTCAATTTGCATTCAAAATTTTTATTTCATCATTTTTCATCATTAAAGGTTATTAATGATATTTATTATCTCAACAAACTCAGGTATATAAGAAAATTTAAAATTAAAATGACTAGATAAATATCAGACATATTTAGCATATTTAAAATTATTATATTAATATTAGATGTATTTAAATGTTATTGATAAAATTAATCATATGTTCAATAGATTTACCTTGGCCACATACCATTCAAACCAGCCTAGATCCATCTTAACTCCAATTCTATGAAGTGCAAAGAAGGATCAAATGCAAAGAGGGATCAAATATCTGGAGGTCCAAACATTTCCTCAAGTTTTATACTAAAAAAATATGTTTTATAGATCCATATTTAAGATGGATCTAGACTGATTTAAGAGATTATATTGGCTTTGGAAAAGAGTAAGGATGTTTAAAATTTTACCTAATTTGAAATTTGAATATGGTAAAAAAAATGGTTGAAAATAAATTTATAATATTTAACACATGAGATCAATTATTATCGATACAAATTAAACCTATATGATAGAGGCACCATTAAAATCCCAATTAAATTTTTTTTTAATACAACTATGGAGAAGAAGATCAAACCCTAATAGAACAAACATGAATCCAACTCGTGTGAAATAGATAAAATCCAAGAAAAACAAATTCACATAATAGTTGTTAATCCATATTTACTTGTTTCCTTGAGAGTATTTCCTAGTATATGAGAGAGATTTTGTCACTTACTTCAATTTTCACTTTTGTTTTATATCACACAAGTAATTGAAAAAAAAATTTACAAATTCAAGATATATATGTAATTCTTTCATTGAGTCTAGATCTAATGCCTATAGTATGCTAAAAATGTGTAATGTAACATAATGTAAACATTTTAATTCGGTGAAAATAAAATAAAACTAACCCTATAAAAATGAAAGAATCAAAATAATTAAAATAACCCATGGTATTAACCCACGGTTATAAGAATCCAAGGTATTGACCTTTGGTATTCATGTGGAATATAACCTATTTCAGGGTGGAATTAAACTAACCTAGATCCATCTTAGTTTGATGTTATATTTAGATACATAATTAGTTGTAGAAAATGACAACATTGAATCCATGTAGATATATAAAAAAAATTGATATGTTCACCCTTGACATTTGTATGGGTATGATCAGAGTTAGGAGAATATCAGGAAAAATGTAATTATTATATTTTACCTCATATTTTAACTTAGCTCCATCACTTTTGACAAAGTTATATTGAGTAACCTATAAAATTATAATATTACATTTCATCCAATATTTCCCTCACCTCGTCCAATTCTTATTGTAATTTTTTATTTATTTTTGAATTTTGAAATTAATAATATTATATTTTAATTAGCATTTCCGCCACCCGAGCCACTTTTTATTGGGTGCGGGTGGTAATAAATATTGTAATATTATATTTTATCCAAGATTTTCCCTCACCCAATAATTTTTTTTTTAAATTCTTCATATTTGAGGTTCATAAGTAAACTTAACTCCTATGTAAACATTTGACCCTACTATGGTAGATATGTTGTAATATTTAATATTTTGACTAGGTTCAAATAAAATTAAAAAAAAAAAATTATAGTTATAATTAATAATTAAACCATCGTAGATCCATCTTTGTTCCATACTAAGCACCTAGAGGGATCAAATTTATTGAGATGCAAAGCCCTTTTAAAGTGAAAATATATTTGATCCCTCTCAACTCTTTGTGGATTTTTGTTTAAACCGACATTAGAGAAAGTTTTTTTTTTTTTTTTTGGTTAAGTTTTCAGTGATATTCCACGCTTCACCTGTGACTTGAGGAGCCACGACCTAGGAGCATCTAAGGCATCAATTCACCCATGGATCGCACCCAGCCTAAGCCACACATTCCCTTAGCAGACTGGATTTTTTATCATTTCTCCTCCCCTATCACAAGGCACAACCACCCCTACTTATTTTTTATCATGGGTCACCCTTTTAACGAGGTCCATACTCAATGAGTTATGCTAGTGGGACTTGACGACATTGGCTAAAGTTTTTATTTATTTATTTATTTATTGGAGACAAGACATACTTACACATCATTATCATGTTGGGTTGTAGAAGCAACATAGATCCATCTTAACTATGGATCTAACATAAGCCGAGAGGGATCAAATGGTGTAGACTTTAAGTGCAACTTTTTGGAGCTTCCGCAAGATTTTTTGCGAGAATTAGGAGGAATTTGTTTGTGGTGAAATATTGATGTGCATTGTTTGAACTCGCTTTTTTACTGCATATATAGATTCACCACCTAAATAAGCCTTGCCACACTTCCATTTTGAATATTTCACCTATCAAACTTGTGATTTCAAAGAATCTCGGTCATATTCTAGAAAAAAAGATCAAAAAATAAACTGGAAAATTTTCCAAAAGGTCATAAACCTAAAAAATATCCAAAAATTCGCACTTAAAGAATACTTGGGGATCAATTTTCTTGACATGAAAACTTATTTTAGAGTACAAAAAATAATGTGTAAATTTTTATTGTTTAAATTGCATTTTTGAATGTTATAGAGATTACATAATTGATCTGAAAATGGAAAAAGGTCGTCCTATGACGCTTTACAAGCCTCATAAACTTGGGTCTTGAAGCGTAAAATTAGTTCTTCCAATTTCTTCAAATATGAGTGGTTAATTTTTCACATGAACTTAAAAGTGAAACAACTTCATATGCAACTCAATATGATAAACATGGAGAGAAGAACTGAGCAAGTGATAACTAAGTTCGCCCCTCCTCGGCTACATCTGCAGGCCCGACTCCAATGCTAGCCCGCTTTATTGATATCATTAGAAAAATAATACAATGCACATATTTGACTCTAGAGTAGCATTATTTATCCTACAAATAAGTCTCACTAAAAAATATGACCTCGTAGAACATGTCATGATGATGCCAAAGAAAAGGAATCTATCACAATAGGTCCTTATATTCAAGCTGAGATCAAAAAAACATAAAAATTCAACTACTTCACAACGAAGTGTTCAAAAGGTCTTTACCCATAATCCCACTGAGAAAATATTGAAAATGGTTTCTCTACTGAAGTAACAGTTGATGGAGATGCATTCAAAGGGCCAGAAAACCTTTTTCTAGGCTCCTTCCATGCTAAAAAAATTCTCCATTTAGAATAAAAACAATCTCTTTCTATACAACTAAAGGACTTGATGCTACAAAAATTCCATCATACAATGCTCAAATTAGAAATTTGATTTTTCCATTGAGTTCAAGACACTCAAAAAACCTTATTTATATTTTTCTTGAGCTCAAACAAGTTTAAAACCGAGAAAGATATGCTTCTTGGAACCAAGGTCTATTATATGTACTGCAAATATGCAATTTTGTCTATCCATTCTATGAATTCAGGCTTTCTTCCAACCATTGAGCGAAAATTTTGCCTGGCACACACGAGATTCCTTCAAAAAAAGGTGTACATTTTCATCTAGTTAAAAGTACCATTAACCCTTAGCGCCAAAATTTTTCCCCTTATAGGCAATCACATTCGCTAATAGGGCCAACAGCCGAGGCTAACTTCCTGTCCCCACCAGCTCAAATCCCCATGGCGCAATATGGCCAGGGTCTGGGGCTAACCGTCCACCCCTGTCAACTTAGCCCTCGCCTATGGTAACAATTTTTGCTCAGAACAGGGGACTAATGTTTATCCGCCTACACCCTCCATTGTGACTTCTCTGCTTGGTCACGTGGGCTCCCATATTCCCAGGGTTGGAGCTAGCAACTCCGATGAAATCCCCTTCATGTGTGTTGGTGGTCACATTCCACACATCTGGATTCGGGTTGGGGCCAAGTGCCCCGTTGATATGAAATTGATTTTTAGTTAATGTTGCGCTAATATCAATTTCAAAATTAGCATGTAATTTCTTTGGTTTGCTTATCATGCAAGGGTTTCTACACATGTTTATGATTGACAATTCATTGAACTTGATGAGGTTAAGTGTATTCCATGAACTTAAAAGCATGAAAACTCAATCCTGAACAACAACATAATAAAACACAGAAAACACAAATAACAGAGACAAATAAACAAGCTTTTGATGAAGGAGTTCACCCCTCCTGGGATACATCTCCTTGGTCCAACTTCATATTGTGGGCCTTTGTATTACCTTCAATTGTATAAAAGTGTTGTTTATAGTCTCTTGTTACGTCTGCAACCTTGGATTACCTCTACAGTTTGATTGGATTAAAAATCTTGTCAACATGACCTCTAATCCTATTTGAGTCAAATGCTGCCAAATTCCAAAGTCGTGTCGCTGATATGTTCAAGTGAAAATCCTTTTGCAGTTCGTACATTACTTGATGCTTTGTTTCAGTCTTCATAAACACTCATATTACATTCTCTATTTTGTGTCGATGATGTGGGATTCACTATGAACCAATTTCGATGGATTGCTTCCTGTAGACTTCAGCTCATTATCTGGGAAGTCGATCTAGAGCCTTCTTTCTTGTACCTTAGAGCTTGCATGCCCTAATGGAAAGTTCTTCGCATTCGACGACGAGTTCTCATCATTGGCCTTCGATCGAGTGATTTCACGGGTGTTCGACTCCGGCTCACTCTTTACATTCTGTGGATTGTACTAGTATTACCTTGAGAGCCATTGTCATTATTGGTGGTTTCTCTTACGCTTGTTAATGGTTTATTTCATTGACTAGTAATCAAGTTATTTTCCTCCATGTTTGACTTCAACTCATTTATTCGCATGCTTGAAATTGTACTTGATTGGGTTGTGACAGAGAGCAAGACCCTGGATTTTATTCTCTAGAGTCCAGGTTGTGAGGCGATATGATTTTTTCATGAGTGGATACATGTTTCTTTCAGATGGATGGCTGCGACCATACCATGAGTCTATATGAGATCCTTCTGAGATGGATTGTTGTGACCATACCATGGTCTCTTTTACAAATGGCTACGTCCATACCTTGATTCATGTATTTTCATTAGAGATTTCACTTATGTATATGTATCTATGCTTGATTTTCATGTCTCCTGATAACAGCATCTAGTTCCTTGCACGTACTCGTAAAGAATTTCACCCCTCACTCATGTTAAGAATTCATAATTTAGGGGGCATCTGTTACACAAAATTTTTCCACTGTCCTTGTACTCCCAATTCCTTGATCCTGGAGGAACCATACAATGACCCTTGTGTCCTTTACAAGCATGGAATGCATATCCGTGAACCACACTTTATCTGCCAATTCATCTCCCTTTACAACTTTTCTGAAATATTGTTATAAAAACCTAGTTTTCAAGGTCGGCGCTTTGTCTCAGTGTTTGACGCACGATGATAGAAGATATTTGCACTGAGACACATGCCGATCGATGCTCTGTATTAATGTCAGACCCATTCCAATTGTCTTTTAGAAATTTTTTAAAATAGAAATGAAGTTTCCATGACTAAAAGCTTCGCGAGGCATTCAGCTGGAAGTTTGTTTTGAGGATATGGCTGAGGAATTCCACTTTGGGCTTCTTTTTCCCAAGAAATAGGAACTACTCCAAAGGATAATCTCTTTTCCCATTATTTGAGGGCCCATAACGTCCTCCTCCATTGTTATATAAGTATACCTCCTTCATCTCTGCTGCTTTAGTTAGAGCTCGCTGGTTAGAGTTAGCATAGAGAGAAGAAGCAATTATAGCTTGAGGAGAATAGTGCATAGTGTGATTATTTTTTTGTGTTAGGAACACAGTGAGATCTTGGACCTTTATGTATGAGGGTGTCGCAAACATACTTGTATACAAACCTGCTGAAGGAAAGCCTCAACATCAAGGCTTGGTTGTAAACTCCCCTTGTCTTTATCGTAATAAAATGCAACTGATGTTTATCTTCCATTCTTCTTAACATTTATAATGAGATTTCCACCATTCCTTGACCAGTTAGATAGGTTGTAATATTTTTATATTTTTCATGATTTTACGCTTGTCATGGTGTCTTGACTGTCTCTATAGGTAATCAAACATTGGTAGCAGCGTGCATCGAGCTTGAGGAGCGTAACAGATCAAGAATCTTCGACAAACGAAAACGTAGCATGAGAACAAGGTAGGTCATCTTCCTTGCTCTGAATTTCATTTACAATCTAGGAAGGTAGATGTTAGTATGTTCCTGTAGTTTCTAGACCCACCCTCGGGCTAGAGGGATCACCTTTGTCTGCAGAGGGGATTTACTTGCACAACATGCGTGTCAATGCATACTTCAAATTCTTGGTTGGCGTCAGATACCCTCAACACAAGGGCAGTATTCAGTAAGTGTTTCAACAATTCAAATCTAGCTTGACATTCAGTGGTCCATTTAAACAGCTTCCCCAAATGCTGCAAGGATGTAATAGGAAAGTAAATTTTCAAAAATAATTCGATGAAATGACTATAATATCCATCCAATCCCATAAAGAAACGTATATCTTCCACGTTCTTGGGAACTTTCCATTCCATGATAGTATTTATTTTCTCGGGATATACTATGATGTCTTCAGTGGAAATAACATGACCTAAATATTGTATTTTCTCTTTGAAAAATTCACATTTGCTGAAGTTGGCATACAGCTGATGTTTCCTCAACATCTCCAGTACTTGTCTTAAGTGTTCCTTGGGCTCTTCCATGGTTTCTTAATATACAAATATGTCGTCAATAAATATAAGAACAAACTTGTCCAAAAAGGGGTGAAATATGTCGTGCATCAAACTCATAAATGTTTCTGGTCCATTGGCTAAACCAAACGGTAATACCATGAACTCATAATGTATGTATTGGGTGTGAAAGTTTGCTTAGTAAATGTATTCATCTTTAATTTGGATGTAGTGATATCCATACCTTATATCTATCTTTGAAAGGACAGTCGATCCCTTCACTTGATCAAACACGTCATCAATACATGGCAACGAGTATTTATTCTTGACTACCAACTTATTTAGCTTCATGTACTCCATGAAAATTCACATGGTTCCATCCTTCTTCTTTACAAACAACACCAGTGCTCCCCAAGGGGATACACTTGGTCGAATATACCCTTTATCCAACAGTTCTTGTAGTTACATTTTCAATTCTATTAACTTGGGTACACTCATCCAATATAGTGCTCTTGATACTAGTGTTGTGTCGGGCATTAATTAGATAGTGAAATCGATGTCTCTTTTCGGAGGTAATCATGGTACATTTTCTAGAAACACATGCATGAAATATTGTACTACTGGTATATTTTCTAGCATAGGGGTCTTCTCCTTAGAGTTAGAAAATCCCATATGGATGGAATAAATTTGGAATCCTTTTCTGATGCATTTACCCAACTGAGATGTTGTGATGGGACATAATTGTAGAGTTTTCTTGATTCCTTGCAATTCTTGGTGTGTCCCATCTTCAATTCTTTAGTATATTATCTTATCCTTATACTCTCCTAGAGACCAATGTCTTTCTAACCAGTCCATACCCAGTAGTATGTCATAGGAACCCAAAGGTAGTATATTCAGTTCTACACTTAACTTCTGGGTTCCAATTTCCAAAGAATAGTTTGAAACCTTCACACTAACGCTTCAGTTTTCCCTAGTAAACAGTTGTACCAGCCAAGGGATTTTAAAATATATGGCTTTGTAAGTTAGATTTTTCTACTATTCGGGTGTTTACATAACTTAAACTTGCACTAAGGTCAACCAAAATAGAAACAGTTTGTGAAAATAACTTTCTTTCAGGTTCTATCATTGTCAGTTGGTAATATGATTGTCGGTCTTGAAGCGCTGCATTATTTTTAGGTATATTTCGAGCCAAATCCCCCACCGTAGAAGCCTCTTGCAGGTTAGCTATTATTTCACCTCTTCCATGATGAGGGAAATTCTTGTAGTAATGTGCCTCGCCGCATCCCCATCATTGTCGGGGAGGTTTCTGAGTTTTTCCATCTTTTGGTTTACTGGAGGCTTTTGTGGATCGTTCCTCTATTGGCCATATTTTTCTTTGGTGATTTCTCCCAAACTGTTTACTTACTGAATTTCTAAAAAAAATTTAAAAATTCCTAGACCTCGTATTTTTAAAATTTGTATTACTTTTATGTCCTTTCTTTGGTGGCTAACTTTTGCATTTTTCTCCTTTTGCCTTGGATTTTTGATAGCACATTCTTGCTTTTCGAATCATCTCGTCCATATTCTTTGGGTTTATGAACTCGATTGTTTATTTCATGTGAGAAAGTAAACTTCTCAAAAATCGCTGAAATTTAGCCTTCTCATCTCTCAGGTAAGGCACATATATTAACAAGTATGTGAACTTAGTTATGAATTCATCAATTGTCATATGTACCAGTCTTAAATCATGGAATTCCTGAGATTTTTCTTCATAGAAACACTCTGTTAAATACTTATCCTTAAAATATTGATGGAACTTGTCCCTTGTCACATTCTACTCTTCAATACTTTGGACATTTTTTACATCCTCCCACCATAAGGTAGCTTTATCTCTCAGTGGGTAAATAGCCAAGCAAGATTTGAGGTTTTTTCTATATTCATAGACCTTAAAGTACTTGTTCATATTAATAAGCCAAGCCTCGTCCACCTCTTTTGATTCTCCATCAAAAGTGGGAGGTTTGATTTTTCGGAACTCACCCTATAGTTACACTTTTTGTTTCTTTATTTCTTGCTAATCGGACACATTACCAGATTCAGCTTCATTATAGTTTCTGTTACTATTGCTTCACTATGAATGACTTCCCTCTATTCTGTCATTAGTTGGTCGTCGTTGTTCACTCTCTCCCCGATTGTCTCTTTTAGGACGGGGTGGCACTATTCCTTGATTCTGCCTGTCAGAAAGGCTTTTGAGAATTCTCTCCTGCTCTTGCATCAATATTTCATTGTCGCTCCTTACCTGGACCATTTCTTCCTGTAACTTCTGCACTATACTCATCATTATACTCACCTAATGTTTTTGTTCCTCCAGTAATGTGTTGGTTTGTTGCTGCTGATCTACACTTAGATGTATCCACATTTCCTGATTCATTTTAAGATTGGTTTCGGGTGGAGGTTCCCTTGCATTTGGGGGTACTTGATGTGTTGATCCCCTTCTCATTATATCCTTTCTAGTTTCTGTGCACAACTTTACGTGCAGCGATTGTTATTCAGGTGACCCATTTGGTTTCCAGCGTATGAACGCTACTCTGATACCACTTGTGACATCCATAAAACAAAACTAATAATTTTTTTACCCTTACTCCACCGCATATTTATTTATATGATGATAATTTATTTGCATTTAACTATACCACATTACCACATATTTATTTTTACGAGTTAACTTTATTATTTTATTAACTATATAACCTTACCTCTAATTATGATACTTTACTTATATTAAATCATGTCACTCTGCCTTGATACATGTGCTCTGGCTTGCAATTAATTTTTGGAGGTACACGACTCGATCCACATCCAATTTAGCCATGCCATTTTATATGAGGTTAACTAACATCTTTGTTTCGTTGCATCGTTGGATCTATGAGATTGAATTGATGGTGGTGAATGAATCTAGTTAAGGGTTAGGGTAGGCAACCTCCCTCAACCCTAACCATTTCTCCCATTAGCACGAGTTGGTTGCCTTCAGCTCCGCTGCTCTTTGGTTTTTGTTCTGTCAACCTCCTTCATGCACTGGTCCATACTTTTGTCCATTAATCCTTGGCTTAAGCACCTACAGTGGCTTCACATCTCTGTAATAGGTAATGAAATTTATTAAGTTTTCAACTTCTTTGGCACTCTTAGCAAAGATGTAGTCTTTCTTCCTTATGTGGATATGGACTGGGAAATTCCAGGTAATATTTGTTACTTTTATTCTTTATTTTTGTTTGGTATTTAACTCGACATCTCATCATGCAATATTCATGGTCATTGTTAAACACCATGTTAAGCACACACATGGTGTATGAGAAGAATAAACACACACACACAAGAGACTCAACACACAATGAAAGATAAGCGTGAGGCTTTCTTATTTTCCATTATATAAATATGTACATTTATAGTACAATGGTGTGACCCTTGGTTTCATATTCCAAGGTCACTTGGACTCCATTGTGACTTTTTGTATTCCTCACCTACCCATGTAGGATTAGGTGTTCCAACACCCCCCCTTAATCCAAAGGGGAATGTGTGAGTCCAAGAAGAGAGTTGTAATACAAATTTGCAAGTATACATGGCAACACTTTGGCTGAATCAAATCTCTGAAATGTTGGAAAAAAGAGGTGGTTTAAGGATGACCACCAACACTGGAACGCAATACTTGTTGCAGTTCCCGGAACTCTTCCAAAACTGGTAACAAGATAAAATCTTCTGCTAGAGGAATTGTCCCTCATAAAAAAGGGAGACATTCAACCTAAAAGAAGGGAGGTCTACTACTTGTGATGGTTTTAGGATTACCAACAACTCTGGAATGCTTGAAGCATTTCCTGGAACTCAACCAAAGCTGGAAAGAAGCTGAAGGCTTCTGCTAAAGGAAGTGTTCCTCATATATGAAAGGGATACCTTCAACCCAAAATAAGGGAGGTCTACTACCTGTGATGGTTTTAGGTTGTCCACCAACCAAAGATGATGGTTTAAGGTTGTCCACCAACCAAAGGAATGCTCATGGGCATCCATGTCTCTGGCTACATCTCTGAATCTAGAATGAAGAATTGTGGCTCAAGCTCGCTTGAACTGTTGTGTCTCTGGCTACAACTCTAAACATGGAATGAGAGATTGTGGCTCAGGCTCGCTTGATCTGACGTCAAAGCTTGTACATGACCACCATTTTCCCGCCTGTCGAGGACAAGGTGAGACGATGGCGAAAAATCAACTGCAAGTTTGCTTAATATCCATGAGCAAGTTATAATATGTGTCGTAAACATCTTCTTTGCTGCTGATGCCCATTGCCAAGAAGCGATCCATCCAAGACGAATCTTTGTTCTTGCAGGAGGATTGTTTCTAAAGCATCTGTGTGAAGAATGAGTGTGCCGACCACAGTGCTTGCATGGATGAAGATCAAAATAGTGATCTTTCATATAGCCAACTCGATCACAGTGTTGGAATTTTACAATCTGATGTTGTTTTTGTGGAGCAGGATCTGGAACAGCTGTAGGTGAACTCTCATACAGAAATTCAGCACTCTGAAATATGATGGGCTTGGTGTAGTCTGGAATATAAAAGGACACATCCTTGTCATATCCAAGACCAGTTTTGTGCTTGTTCTAGACAAGCTCTTCCCAAGGTCTGATGATGGGCTTGAGAAGTGCAGGCTGAGCTGTTGCATCTGCATGTACATCTGCTCTAGTACAAGGCACTGAATGTGGATCAACTGCAACTTTATCTTCGTTCTTTTGATGAGAGTCCTTCACAATCTTCTGAATAGAAACAAGTTCAGAATGGTGACTCTTTTGCTGAAGTTCATCTTGCTGAAGTTGAGATTCCAACTACAAAAACTCAATCTTTTCTTGTGCATCTAGCAAACAACTTTGAATGTTACAAAGAGCATCCTTGTTCATTTTTGTCATATCATCAACATTGGAATGAATGAGGTTATTCAACAACTCTAATGCCTCATTGATTTTAGCCATTTTCAACAACTTAGGCTCAAAAAATGAAAGGGTGTCAGCTTCAACCAAAAATGCACCCGTTTACAATGTGATTCAAGAAATACAAATGACTCAAGAGAACTTCCAACGATGGAAATCTCAAAGTACAAAATCTGCTCCTCAAATGATGGAGGGCAATCAACAATTTTTTCAACTCAAATACTGCTTGCAAATATGAATGAAGATGCAAATTCCACTCACAATACAATGTCAATATCTCTGCAAAAATATTTGAATGTGCAGCAAAAACACTTTTGCAAGAAGCCTTTAAGGCAGCTGAATTTTTTCTTCAAAGAGCTGTTTTTCATCAAGAACAACTCGTCTTCACATGTCAATCACTTGCAGAATATCAATGCCACAAATCACAATGCAAAACTTCTCTTTTCACTATGTATTCAATCCATATGCTCACATGTCATTTCCTCTTTTTCTGCTATTCATTTTCTCTCTTCCTCTCTCTCTGCTATTTACTTCATTTCTTCCTCTCTCTACGTTTTTTTTTTTTTTTTTAAATTAAAAAAGAAAAAAGAAAAAAAAGAAACTGAACTTTAAAATTTTAAATGGGGAGGAGAGGGAATTTGTTTGATAAGGGAAATTTATTTAAAAAAGGAGAGGGTGGGGGATTTTAAATTAAAAAATCGAATTTTAAAAATTGAATGAAAGGGGGTATGGTAAATGGGGGGGCGGTATTAATTATATGGGGGAGCGGTATTTGTTATGAGAGGGGAGGGGGTAAGCGTAGATATGTGGTCGGGTTGGGAGGTTTAGCACAGAGTACCAAGGGTCGAGTGTGGCTATGTATTGGGTAGGGAGAGTCGAATGTGAGCAGGAGTGGGTGGTAGGCCGTAAGGGAGGCGTTGAGGGGAGCGTGAGATGTTGTGTGGGGTATGCATTGAGAGGTGAGAGCGAGTAAAGAGAGGGAGGGCTCGGGCGTGTGGAGAGTGAGGAGGGGTATGCGTGGGGAAGAGGGGCACGGAGAGGGCGATGTAAGGGAGCGGGAGAGGGCGATGTAAGGGGGAGCCCAGTATCAGAGTGTGAGGGCCCGCGTGGGAAGGCGGTAGGTTGGGTGGAGAGGTGTAAGGGAGCAGTGTGAGAGTTGGGATGGCCATGGAGTGATAAGGGTGGAGGGGGTCGAGGGCATGCGCAGGAAGGGAGGCAAGGGGTGTGAGAATGATGTAGTGGGTAGAACAGGGGCGTGAGGGATGAGTGTTTACAGGAGGCCGCAGGTTGGGTAGGGAGGATGTAGAGTGGAGAGGCGGCGTAAGGGTGGAGCCGAGCGTGGAAGTGTGGAGAGGGCGATGGACTGTAGTATGGGGTTCGAGAGTGAAGGGGAGGTCGTAAGCCGATTTGTGCAGGGTTGTGTTGGGTAGCAGTTGTAGGGGGGTAGGGTGCAGAGTGAGTTCAGGTGCGGTGAGGTGAGCCGAGTTGCAGGTTTGTAGAGGAGCATGGAGTGAGCAGCTTGGTCTGGAGAGGCTGTGGGTTATGTGGGTTGAGAGTTAGGCGTAAGGTGAGTTGGGGGAGCGCTATTGTATGGGGTATGGCATGAGTTGCAGGGGCCGAAGGGCTGGGTTGTATATATATATATATATATATATATATATATATATATATATTAATTTTTGTTAAAACAGCAGAAAGGAGTAAAAGAGTAACATACAGCAGATTTTTTTTCTCAATTGTATAGCAGAATCTTGTAGACTTGGAGGAAAAAATAATTTTTCCAGCAGCAAAGATTTTTAAAATGCAGAATTATCGCCAAAAAACTCAGAAATTTGCAGAGATTTTTCAATGAAAAACTTAGAAATTTTCCTTTCAGAAACCCACTTTGAAACACTATTCCAGCAGCTTTTCAAAATGCAGAGTTTAATAGGCAGAAATTGCAGGAAGAAATCAGAATGAAAACCTTCACATGCGCACTGTTGCTCTTCTTCAAAACGATTTTCCGAGTGCTGCAGAAAGATTTCTGAATGCGGCAAAAGGACTGCTGCAAAAACTCTCTAAATGCTGCAAAAATGCCAAGAATTTTTGCAGATATGTACAGGCCATCAACACAAATGGCTCACTCAAGGTTGAGCTGGTTATGGACTTCTCAGCTCTGATACCATGTTAAACACCATTTTAGCACACACATGGTGTATGAGAAGAATAAACACACACACACACAAGAGACTCAACACACAATGAAAGATAAGCATGAGGCTTTCTTATTTTCCATTATACAAATATGTACATTTATAGTAAAATAGTGTGACCCTTGGTTTCATATTCCAAGGTCACTTGGACTCCATTGTGACTTTTCTCATTCCACACCTACCCATGTAGGATTAGGTGTTCCAACAGTTATGATAAGACTATCTTGTTATCCTCGGGAGCTCAACTTGTTATCTCCATCACGGTTTTACAGGTAAGTATTTAGTTATGCATACATATATCTTTTCTTTTAATTTAATTATAAGTTCAATAGTCGCTCGGACTAGGGTTATAACTCTTCTTGCATTTCTTTGGGTTTTTGTGTTAGGCCTCAGCTTCGGCATTCTCGAGTTCTTTCCTTTAAGGTAAACCCTCGCCTCTTCCTTGGATGTGGTAGAGTTTAAAGATTTGGTATTCACCGGTTTTTAAAGTCATACTCTTAAGTTGTGACCATTGGGTCGTAGGTATGGTGATTTCGCTCCTTGACCAAGTTTTCTCCAAAGGGTTGTGCACCACGCCAACTCTGTCCCTAACTATAACCTTCTTCCTTCATGGTGAACAAGTACTATGACCACCAATTATAACTTAAGTTTCAATGAAGGCCCTACGAGAAATTTTGGGTTTTGTTAATTCATTTTTCTTGACAACCTTAAGGCTCTGCTTCATATTTACTCAAAATTGCAATGTATCAAACATGAACTCTATTAAAGAGAGAAACTTAATGCATATGGTCTTGTCCATTGATCATGAATTCATGGCTTGCAATGATCTTGCATGGGTACAGTCGGTTTACATCTTGCTCTTGTTTAATTCTTTAATGGTTTGTTCAAGGGGTTTTATGAAGAATGGTCATTTGATGAGTTTGTATTTGCGCTATCAATAATAGTCCTTTTATTTCTCGAAATTTATGGCGTTATGACGTGAAAGGCTTACTGGCCTTATGAGCGCAATTTCTGCATAATTGTTCAGAATTGTACTCCTCTTAGATGTTCTCTTTATGGTATTTCATCATTTAGCAAATACAGTTGTTTTTGTTCTTTACATGTAACAACACAAATATTCTGTAATTATATGCACCTAGATGCTTGTCCAAATATAACTATTTATTTGTAACGATGCATTTCTTATGATGATAGTATCTGTGTTCAATATGTTTCTTATTAATATGCTTTTCTGAAAACTAATATTTCATTCTTTCTTGTCGTTCTTTTAAATTTACTATCGAGACTTGATGACTGAACCATCATAGTTTTGGGTTACTTACTGTAACCCTAGTCCGAGTATAGCATGAGAAAACATGGGAGACAACCTGTTTTGTCCAGAGTGGCTACTCTGGACTAAACTAACAGTCTCTTCATCATTACATATTATGCATATATAAATGTGTTTATTCTATTTTTATTCATTAAAACATTATACAATTATAGAGAATGGTTTTACCCTAGTTTGCAAGAACGAATATTAGAGTTAAGTCTGTCCTAACAGGTTACATTTATATATGCATAGTCAATCATGTATATTTTTCCTCTACTTAAATATAAAGATATTTGTGTCAAGAATGAGAATTAAGTAAAACAATTACTACGATAGTATTCAATTTTCATCATTTGAAGAAGTATCTAACTATGTAAATAGAATTCACATACAGTTTCATAATCCTTATTTTCTTGTAGGTCAAGTTACTTATCTCACTCAAAAATTCTAATGATGTCCTCGCAACCTTGAGAGAGGATATTACATCCTCGTCGCCCCCCATTACTTATCTCACTCAAAAATTCTGATGATGCCCTCCAAACCTTGAGAGAGGCTATTACATCCTCATCGCCCCCCGTGCTCTACACCAAAGTAGGGCTTAACTAGCAGTAATTCTCGTTGAGACCTCAAGACCTCTAGTCTAGTCTTCCTTTCTAGATTCAGGGTCACTAAGTTTCCAATAGTTCCATGGGTCTCTAAGTTTCCAATCGTTCCAACGAGCTCTAGAGTAACTCTCACCCTTTAACCTCTAAATGAAGGAAAAGTCACAGAACCCCTTTTCCTCAGTGGGATTTTCCTTTTATCCTCAGAAGAAAATGTAACTATCTTTAACTTATTTTGCCTAACTACTATGGAATCTTGGAATACCTTATCATCAATATTTAAGGAAAACATTCCATAATTATTTTATTTATTCAAAACAGAAATAAACCATGTTCATTTTTTCAAATTAACTTTTACATGTTAATCTCATTAAAAAAAATTAAATGCATAATTCCATTTTTAAAAATAAATAGAAATAGTTTTTGGAAACAAATCCACATGTTACAATCTATGTGACAATATTAAGAGTGAAATAATATCTGTGAGAAAGGATTTCGGTAGTTCTGCCAAGTGGAAAATAATATTTTTGGGAAAGGATTTCATAGCACAAACTAGGATAGATTTTTAGGTTTGCTCCTGTATTTTATTTTTTTCTACCTTTTTTTTTTACTTTTTCATCTACCTAGACTCCATGTGTAATGACTAACTCTTAACACCAAATTAGAATGTTTTAATTTAATTTCTGATTTCAGCGAAAAACCACCAAATTAGAATGATTTAATTTCTGTCTTTGGTGAAACAAAACCAAATTAGAATGATTTAATATATTATAATATTGATATTATTAAATTTAATAAATTTGGATCCAGGCTTGTATTTGAGTATGCTACATGCATTGAGCATCTCACTTAAACACAAAATGTAAATGTAAAAGTAATGTATAACATTTAACATTTAAAATTTAATCCAATTAATCTAATGTCCGCCCTTATGAAAAATCAATTCTCTCCCTAAATATATAAATTTAACACAAATAAAGATTCCAATTATATTTGTGAGGAAGCATCTCTAAGAGTCCTAAGAGTGAAATAATATTTGTGAGAAAGGATTTCGGGAGCAAAGTGGAAAATAATATTTGTGGGAAAGGATTTCATAGTACCTGCTAAGAGTGAAATAATATTTGTGAGAAAGGATTTCTAGAGGGGAGTGGAAAATAGTATTTGTGGGAAAGAATTTCATAGTAGCTGGAAAGAGTGAAATAATATTTGTGAGAAAGGATTCCGAGAGCTAAGTGAAAAATAATATTTGTGGGAAAGGATTTCATAGTACATACTACTACTCTATTTTTTTTAACAACTTATATAACAAATTTTGTGTAACTAGTTATATAACAACTTGTGCTTAACCTCCAAACCCTAAATCCACTTCACATTTCTTGTAGAGCTTGGAGATCAAGAATACATATTTAGTAATTTGAGTGCAACTTGGACAACTTCGTGTCATAAACCCTCTTTACTCTTTTTCATTAGAAGTGTTACACTTTCCTCTTTTATTACGAAGGATTATTATTTACATATTTGAATAGTTTAAGTTCAATTAAAATATACACTTATATTTCTAATAATAATCTTAATTTCTTATATATCTTAAATACTTATTATTATTTACTTTGATAAAATTTTCTCATAAAAACAAATTTTAACTATAATATATATATAATTTATTAAAACATTATTTTTTATTTAAAATATTATTATCATTAAATATTTGATTTTACTTTACACAAAAACTTTTATAAATTGCATAATTTACACATATATAAAATACCTATTAATTTTTACTTGTTGAATTATCATAACAATTTAAACAATTTATATTTTAAAAATACTCCTTTTTTTATTTTTTTTATTTTAGAGCAATTTTCTTGACCAAGTTTCAAAAGCATATTTGCCTAGCTATTTTGCTTGGTGTAGACATGCTTGAATGAAACCTCTAAGAAGTCCGACTTATGATTTGAATCAACTGTTTCAGGACACGGAGGGGAACTCAAGATAACGCTTCCGTGTATTCAGTTGATTATGGATCATGGTAAGAGAGTATTTATGGCTATATGGCTTTATAGTGTAGGAAATAAACTTTGTTGTTTAGATGATGAGAATGTAGTCAATTCTAAATACAATTTATTTAATTTATATGGCTAAAATATTTAAAATATTTTTTTTTTTTTTTGTTTAGATAAATTTTATTTCATATAAAAATTTTCTAAGTATTTTACCATTTTCTTCATATTAAAAATAATTATATGTTTCTTACTTTAATAAAATTTAAAGCACAAAAATTTATTTAATTTTAATTCGCAAAACAGACTTAATTTACATATGTAAAATATTATTATTTTCTTTACTTTGATACAAATTTCCTCATAGAAACACATTTTAACTATGATGTCAATTTAAGTAATCTTTCATACAACATATCAAAGGTAATAAGAATTGATTTGTGTTTATTTAGTTACAAATTTTATATTCTTTTTGTTTTCTTGAATATTAAAATTTTTTAATTTAAACTTATGTGACAAAATGACTCTCATATATTGAACTCTTCATATATATATATATATATATATATATATATATATATATATATATATATATATATATATATATATATGTTACTAGTTTGTTTTTTTAATGTAATATTAAGTGAGAACGTCACTTTCATATACTAGATTGTGTAAAGAAGCAATGACAATATCATGGGTTGTATAGCTCCTTTTGACAATAACAACATCACATCACATATTGTATAACTTATAACTTCTTTGTGTAAAAAAATTAATTATTTTTAACTTTAATAAATATACTTCACAAATTACATATTTAACTATGATGTCAATTTACTTCAATTTTTTATTTATTCCAAGTTGATGTAACATTTGACAATTCACAAATAGATTGTCCTTTACTGAGTTTGAAGTTTTGAAAATTAATTTTATATGATTTTTTATATTAAACCTAAAATCTAATCTAGTATTTTTTCAGATATGAGGTGTTGTAAGTTTTAAGACTGGGTTAGTTTGCTTTCCCTGTGTAAAATCAAGCATAATTTACAGAAAAATAATTGTATTTCAATCCTAATTTACGGACAATTAATTTACTAGAAAAAATTAGGAAGTGTATCGAAAAGATATCATTGATCATCCATCAAAACATGCATGGATGCATGGTGTGCATAACAACTTATTTTGAAATTTTTTTATGGGCAATCACTATTATTCATTATTCATAAGTGCTGAGACTTTCCCCTAGCTGGATATTGGAATTCCTCGGTAAGAAACACAACATAAATGCCCACCCCTATTCCACGAATCGATCACAGGCCAATTGGGTTATATCAGAGTAGATCCTTCAGAGATCTCGCCTTCACTGGTTTCCTCTTTCGACAATAGGTAGGATGAAGCTCTTTCTAAATCCCAATATTTCTATTGAACCGTGAAAATAAAGTATAAACAGCAGCTGTATATCTCTCTTCCTCGTCCTCTTCCCAAGGCGGAAGAACATTTTGACTCACCTTGCCATTGTTGGAATTTAATTCCAACTGCAACATAAAACAGCTGCACAGAAAATCTGGTTGTTGTAGATATTTCAGCAAGGTGGATGCCTCAAGGTCGTGCTTGATTTATTGCACTTCACTGTGCATTAAATTTACATAGTTAATGTCTCTGCAACAGCCGACTTCATTTTTCCAAAAGGCATCACGTTAACTCCCACCGCTTGCAGCATTCAATACGCTGATAAGATTGAAAGATATTTGTATTTTTTAATGCTTTAAAGTCAAATATGTTTTTAACATATAAATGTAATGAACAGCAGTTCCTTTTTATGTTAGAGAGTTTGAGAAATAGAAAAGATAGAGAAGAAGACAGAGCAAGAAAAACAGAGGAAAAAACAGAGTCGTTGTGTTTTGGAGCAGCAATGCATTCTACAGGCAGTTTTAGCAACTGTCTTTGAGTTTCAGCAACTGACTGTGTTGAGTTTCAGAAACGGTCTGCCTGTTGCTGAAATACCAATCTGTGCAGAAACAGAATTTGTAAAAATAGAGTATGGAGTTTTTTATTATTCCAGAACTGTAGTTCTGAAGAAGTTTGTAATTTTTATTGTCATTTTTATGGTTAATGAAAACAGAGCTTGTCTCCATCTTCTTTGTCCAAATTTCTCTCATTTCTTTGTGTTGATTTGAGGAACTTTGCTTCCTCTTTTTTGTTCGAAATTTTCAGAAATTTCCATCATGGTATCAGAGCTGGTCTAGGCACTCAGTGAGACAAAAAAAGATTTTTTTTTTTTCCACTGTAGGAGCTGTAAGAAGCTTATTGAGCAGATTTCTCCAGTAGAGAAAGTTCTCGATTGTTTTATTATGCAGTCAGTATCTTTTATTTATTTTTACAATTAAGATGGTAGATTCTGGAACTGGTTTGACAAATTCCCAACTGCCACAGTTTAATGGGAAGAATCACAGTTATTGGTCCATAACTATGAGAGCATTATTTGCTTCTCAAGGAATATGGGAGCTAGTTGAAACTGGCTATGCTGAACCTGCAGATGCAGCAGCATTGGTTGTTTTGACAGTAGCAGAAAGAGACCAGTTGAAGAGCGACAGGAAGAAGGATGCCAAAGCCCTCTTTTTTCTCTTTCAATCAGTACATGAGAGTGTTTTCCCACGGATTGCAGCAATAATAAAATCCAAAGAGGCATGGGATATTCTCAAAACTACCTATCAAGGCATGGAGAAGGTGAAGACTGCAAAGTTGCAGATGTTGAGGAGAGACTTTGAAACACTCAGCATGAAGGAATCTGATACAATAGATTCTTTCTTCACTCAGGTTATTGGGTTGATAACCCAGATAAGATCTCATGGTGAAATTCTTGAAGAAAGAAGGATTGTAGAGAAGATCTTGAGAAGTTTACCTTCAAGGTTTGAAGCTGTTGTGGTAGCAATAGAAGAAACAAAGGATTTTTCACAGTTCACAGTAGATGAACTCAGTGCTTCTCTTATGTCTCACGAACACAGACTGAGTAGAGGAACAGATTCCTCTTTTGAGCAAGCATTGAATACTCAGATGTCTTTCTTCCAAGGAAAAGTTCGAGGCAGAGCAAATAACAGAGGTCGTGGAAGAAGCAAAAACAGAGGCAGAAATAATCCTGCAAGCACAAGCAGAAGGAGCTGCAATCAGAACCAATATGAAGGTTCAAACGAACAGCAAGCTCATGGACAAAGGTATGACAAATCCCAAGTCCAACGTCATTATTGTAAGAAATATGGGCACTATGCCAATGAATGTAGGAAAAAGCAAAATGACATGAATAATAGGAAAAATGCTAATTTTTCAAATGAAGAAGATAAGAATCCAAAGATTGTGATGTTAACATGTAACATTGCACAAGACAAACAAGAAGATTTTTGGTTCTTAGACTCAGGTTGTAGTAATCACATGACTGGAAATATTGCAATGTTTGACAATCTGGATGAAAATGTGAAATCTGAGGTAACAATAGGAACTGATAGTAAGATATTTGTCAAGGGTAAAGGCAGAGTCAGTATCCGAGCAAGAAATGGAGAACAGATGATTGTGCCAGAGGTATACTATGTACCTGGTCTGAAATGTAATCTTTTGAGCATTGGACAGCTCATTGTCAATGGTTACAATGTGTTCTTCAAAGATGATGTGTGTACAATCAGAGACATACCTCCAAGTAAGAATATCATTGCAAAGGTGCAGATGACCAGCAATAAAATGTTTCCTCTCAAACTCAGGGCAGATTTGAAGGAAGGAAGAACTATTGCAGCTGTAACACAAGAAGTCTTTCAAGAACAAGTGAAAGATGAAAATTGTTTGTGGCACTTGATATTTTGACATCTCAATTTCGGAGGCTTGAATATATTGCACAGAAAGGGAATGGTAAAAGGATTGCCATTGATTGAGAAACCAGACAGCCTTTATGAAGGCTGCATCTTGGGCAAACAACACAGAGAAAGCTTTCCATCAGGAAAGAGTATAAGGGAAAAATCACCCTTGGAAATTGTTCACTCTGATGTGTGTGGACCGATGCAAATACCATCATTTGCTGGAAATAAATATGTTTTAACATTCATTGATGATTACACTAGAAAGACATGGGTGTATGTGCTGAAACAGAAGAGTGAAGTGTTTGAGAAATTCCGCCACTTCAAAAATATTGTTAAGAAACAGTGTGGGAATTATATCAAAGTGCTCAGAACAGATAGAGGTGGAGAGTACATCTCCAAAGACTTTCTGCGTTTTTGCAGAGAGAATGGCATACAAAAGCAGTTCACCGTGAGGTACACACCTCAGCAAAACGGTGTTGCAGAAAGGAAGAATAGGACCATTCTAGACATGGTCAGGAGTATGCTAAAGGCAAAACACTTGCCGCATGAGTATTGGGCAGAAGCTGTCACTTGCGCAGTTTACATCTTGAATAGATGCCCAACCAAAGCTGTCATGAACAAAATACCAGAAGAAGCATGGAGTGGTCAAAAGAAAATTGTCACTCACATGAGAGTATTCGGCTGTGTAGCATATGCACATGTACCGGATCAGCTAAGGAAGAAGCTTGACAGTAAGGGGGAGAAGTGTGTCTTTATTGGCTACTGTGATGAGTCAAAAGCATACAAACTCTATAATCCATCCACCAAGAAATTGATAGTAAGCAGAGATGTGCAGTTCATTGAAGATGAAGCTTTGGATGGAAGCTTAGAGAAGACAGTGAATGTGAAGACAATTGTGTCTCACGAAGAAGAAGAGGAAGGGACAACAACAAATAATCCTTCCTTGGTGGCTCCTTCTCCACCACAGCAAGTACAAAAAACCACACCACAAGCTGGAATTCGAACAGCCTTGAGAAGTCAAGGAAGTGCTTCTCCAAGCACACCGCAGGGATCAGAAATATCCTCAAGTTCGAATGGAACTCCAAGCACACCAAGAAGACCAAGATTCAGAAATCTGAATGAGATTTATGAAAAAGGAGAGGTAAGTAACAATACCGGTCTGAATTCATTATTCGCTTTATATTGTCATGTTGATGACCCATTTCATTTTGAAGATGCTGTAAATGAAGATAAATGGATTGAAGCAATGAATGAAGAAATTGGTGCAATTGAGAAGAGTAAAACATGGGAGTTACTGGACCTCCCTGAAGGCAAAGATGCCATTGGAGTTAAGTGGGTATATAAGACCAAAAGCAATGTTGAAGGCAAGATCGACAGGCATAAAGCAAGACTTGTTGTGAAAGGCTACAAGCAGCAACAAGGCAAAGACTATGATGAAACCTTTGCACCAGTAGCAAGGATGGAAACAATCAGAACAATGTTGTCTATTGTGGCACAACACAAATGGAAGATTTATCAGATGGATGTTAAATCTGCATTCCTAAATGGAGTGTTAAAATAAGAGGTTTATGTTGAACAACCTCCAGGCTATGAAGTTGAAGGCCAAGAGCATAAAGTCTACAGACTGAAGAAGGCTCTTTATGGGCTGAAGCAAGCTCCAAGAGCATGGTACAGCAGAATAGATTCTTCTCTGATTGAGAATGGGTTTGAGAAGTGTGATGGTGAACCCACACTCTACATAAAGGAGAATGACGGTAAGATTCTTATTGTTGTTTTATATGTAGATGATTTAATTTTTACTGGCAATGATACTTCTCTCATTGCTGATTTTAAAGAAGTCATGAAAAGTGAATTTGAAATGACTGACTTGGGCTTCTTAAGATATTTTCTTGGAATTGAAGTAGACCAAAGTGAAAATGGTGTTTTCATTTCCCAAGTTAAATATGTAGAAGCAGTGTTGAAGGGATTTAACATGCAGAACAGCAAGGCAGCTGTGACTCCAACTGTAATGGGGTTGAAATTGAGCAAAGAAGACAGCAGCAAGGATTTTGATCCAAAGCTGTACAAGAGCATAGTTGGCAGCCTCATGTACTTGACTGCAACTAGGCCGGACATTATGCATTCTATGAGTTTAATCTCCAGATTTATGGAAAGACCGAAAGAGACTCATTGGCAGGCAGCCAAGAGGATTATAAGGTATGTGAATGGAACGAAGGGGTTTGGTATACTTTACTCCTCTTCTGAAAGTTTCATGTTGACAGGTTACACTGACAGTGATTGGGATGGAAGTGTTGATGATAGGAAGAGCACATCGGGATATGTGTTTCATATGGGATCGGGAGCCATCTCATGGGCTTCCAAGAAGCAATCGATTATGGCTTTGTCAACAGCAGAGGCAGAGTATGTGGCAGCAACAGCAGCAGCATGCCAAGCAGTATGGCTTAGAAGAGTTCTTAGATATTTGTGTCATGAACAAGAACAGGGCACAACCATTTACTGTGACAATAGCTCAGCGATAGCATTGTCTAAAAATTATGTTTTTCATAAAAGGACAAAGCACATAGACACCAAGTTTCACTTCATATGTGAATTGGTTAACAATGGTGAGATTGTTTTGCAGCACTGCAGAACAGAGGATCAGTTAGCTGAAATCTTGACAAAACCATTGGCAAAGAAAAGTTTTGATCATTTCAGGAAATTCCTGGGTATGCAGAAAAACCCAGCAGTTGAAATTAAGGGGGAGTGTTGGAATTTAATTCCAACTGTAACATAAAACAACTGGACAGAAAATCCGATTGTTGTAGATATTTCAGCAAGGTGGATGCCTCAAAGTCGTGCTTGATTTATTGCACTTCACTGTGCATTAAATTTACAGAGTTAATGTCTCTGCAACAGCCGACTTCATTTTTCCAAAAGGCATCACGTTAACTCCCACCGCTTGCAGCATTCAATACGCTGATAAGCTTGAAAGATATTTGTATTTTTTAATGCTTTAAAGTCAAATATGTTTTTAACATATAAATGTAATGAACAACAGTTCTTTTTTATGTTAGAGAGTTTGAGAAATAGAAAATACAGAGAAGAAGACAGAGCAGGAAAAACAGAGGAAAAAACAAATTCGTTGTGTTTTAGAGTAGCAATGCATTCTACAGGAAGTTTCAGCAATTGTCTTTGAGTTTCAGCAACTAACTGTGTTGAGTTTCAGCAACTGTCTGCATGTCGCTGAAACACCAATCTGTGCAGAAACAGAATTTGTAAAAATAGAGTATGGAGTTTTTGATTATTCCGGAACTGTAGTTCTGAAGAAGTTTGTAATTTTTATTGTCATTTTTGTGGTTAATAAAAACAGAGTTTTTCTCCATCTTTTTTGTCCAAATTTCTCTCATTTCTTTGTGTTGATTTGAGGAACTTTTCTTCCTCTGTTTTGTTCGAAATTTTCAGAAATTTCCATCAGCCATTACCATCTGAAATAATTTGACTGTTATAACACTGAGAATCAGAGGAGACTACTGCATCTTTATCCCAACTGTAATTATTTCTACCGCCATTATTCCCACTGTAGACTGTATCATATGATCTCTGCTCAACTTTCTGCTTCCTCCTTTTACCATCTTATTTGCAAGAGCCAATCTCTTCTTTCTCATCGACCCTTACTCTTCGGCTCCTCTTTTCTTTGTTTATCATTATTTTGGGAATTGAAATCTCTAGACCTAATTCTCTTGCAAGTTTCTCTTCTCTATCAAATTTGTGGGTGCCCATTATTTTCTCTATTTCCAAACTCGTTCTCCCTTTTTTATCCAATCTGCCCACTCTACTGTTGCGAAAATTGTCCCACAATGCAACCTTTCCATCGTGCAACTGTGCAAAATATGGACTATTAAGCATGGCCCTCCTCACCTGTAGTGTTAGAGGAAGACCTTCTGAAATTATGTTCTTGACATTCCTTAGCATAAGCTTGGACCCAACTTCTCTCGCTGTCAAACCAGCAACTTCTTCTGAAAATACTATCAGCAGTTCTGATTCAAGCGTCTTCTCTTCTTTTGTTACTTGTGACATCTTCCCACAGATAATGTATGTGTTTCCACAGCTGAAAAATAAGATAAACCAACGAATTATATTACTTAAGTTACAGAATAAGCAGCAATGGTGTACCATGGATTTGCATTAATTCCTGCTTCGCGTTTGTACTCCAGTCTTGACAGCAATAAAATCAAATACAGCGTAGCCATGTCAGCCAAACTATTACCATAAATAAAAATTACAGGACACAACTGACTGGTAAGAACAGCTTATTCCATGCCCCGATTTCTAGCTGGTGGATTATTGTTAAGTGACCATGATTTAGACTTACGAATTCATACAAGGGTTCACTACTTTTTCAGTATATGGCAGGAAGTTAGATTTATGAACATATTCTTTTTTTCCTTTGAGTTAGATTCTTATATTCTACGAGAAAAAAAAAAAAAAAACATGAAACTATGTAATGACAATGCTCTGACATGGTTACTGTCAATAATAGAGAGAAACTATTACCTGCCAATCTCAGTTTTGTTAAAATCATCATCGTCCTCCACATGAACCTGAACCTGAGAAAACACAGTTGCACAGCCACACAAAAACCTATTCATCACTATGCTGAATCTGATCTGATTCATATGTGGGCCAATGATGAATATTTCTAAAAAAATTTAAAACTATAAACTATACAGTAATTGTGAAAGAAGTTATTGTTCTGGGCTGTATGAGATTAGGTCACACAGCCCATACCCTAACCAAGGGGCATATTTAAAATGCACACACACACACTCTTCCCATGATTTTCCTACCTAAACCAAAACTATCACATACCTGATGCCTTGCCTCTGCTATTACCTTTGTATGACTCACAAGATTTGGTATCAATGGTGCCCTGATCTTCTCTTTTTTATTCCTCTCGCTGTTGCTATTGTTTTGCATGGATTTTCGGTTTGGTTCACTGGTGGATTTTGCGAGGAAATCTTGGACAAATGAGGAAACATCCCATGGAGATTTGTTTACTGTGCAAACCCTAAGTTTCTCTAAATCCTCCGCTTCCTCCTTGTTGGGTATTGCAGGGAATGGCAGGGTTTGCATTAACTCGGCTGAATCTAAGCAATCTTCGTCATTATCGTTTGGCTTCAACACGCCTTCCATGTCTGGATTCGTGGTGGGGAGATTGGACTGCAAATCGATATAATGGTGCTGGTGGTTTGACACTATTGGAGTTGCACTCGACTTTGTGAACGATTTCATGTGGAGAACTGTCGGAGTATTGGAGAT
Organism: Pinus albicaulis; assembly: GCA_034641835.2. Lineage (NCBI taxonomy): Eukaryota > Viridiplantae > Streptophyta > Pinopsida > Pinales > Pinaceae > Pinus > Pinus albicaulis. Next base: position 35,270 of record JAXQQM020082549.1, read on the forward strand.
TAGGGCATCAGGAAAAGAGGGTTTAACGGTTGATGGAGCACCAGAAAAAGTAAACGCAAAAGGGGAAGATCAGTGCCGGTTTCGAATCCTCATTGGTGGCTCTATTGCGGAGGAGAGAAGGAGGTGAATATTGTGGAGGTCTCTGCAATAGACGACGACGAAGAGGGGTTTAGGCAATGGGCGTCGATATGGTGTGGTGTCGGATTTAAAAGTCTCCAATATGTAAGTTGAAGGATGCCTTAGAGACGAATGGAGAGGGCACCCAAGATATATCCAATCGAGAGAAACACCGTGTCTGTGGTGGATTGAGTAATAATAATACAGTTGAGAAGGACACCTGCCAAACACGCATCGAGTAAATTAGATTGGGATCAAAATTACATTTCATTGAAAATCTTTTACACAGAGTGGGGACAGGGAGATTTTAAAAAAGAAAACTGCGATTTAATTAAAAATAAGGTAGGAAACAAAATATTAATAATTAATTTTCACGAAAGATGCTCAACAATCAAGGAGAGACTATCTACAATCGAGTATTCGGTAGATGTTATTTAAAAAAGTAAATTTAAATGGTAATGTTTAGTATTTAATATTTTTTATGGATCACATTTTATAATTTAATAGGTCATCACTCTCTACATAATATGGGTTTTCTTAAACTTAAATGGTAATGTTTAGCATTTAATATTTTTGATCTAGCGTGTTTTACAACCGAGTATGAGGATACATATGAGGTTTAACATTTACCGAGCTGGAGCTCATGTCACGTAAAAACTTAAACTTAAATAGTAATGTTTAACATTCAACATTTTTTATTGAGGCGATAGATATGGGGTACATCTCACATAAAAACTTAAAAATAAACATTTAGCATGTAACGTTTGACATTTAACATTGTTAATCTAATGTGAGTCTTATTTAAAAATCAATCTAATTATTATTATGTACAAACACAATATAAATTTAAAATATTAATAGGCTTACTAATACTATAAAAAAGTATAGTAAATAAATAAAAATATAAATAAAGTAAAGGTATGCTAAATAGATAAAATCTTTTTTGGGTATTGTAAATAAATAAAAATATAAATGAACTAGAGATATGGTAAACAAATAAAAATATTAAGGAGCTAGAGGTGTGGTATATAAATAAAAATATATCAAATAGGATTAGAAATCAACATCAAATTATATACCAAACTTATGGGTCAAATAACATAGTAAATAAAAGAGGCATGGTAAATAAATAAAACATATTTCTATATTTACTCCATAAATTTATTTATATTTACCAACACTAAAAAAAGAGCTTTTATTTATATGAAGTCTAAGGGCCAAATACCATGGACTAAATTATTATTAATACCATGAAAAAAAACATTAGTAACCCTAATATTAATATTATTGAATTTAATAACTTTGGATTAAAACAATATTAAATTTGTTAGGAGAGTGAAAAAATAATAATGCTCCTAAAGAGGAAAACAAGCGAGTAAAAAACATGACAATGCTCTTATTTAATTAAAAATAGCTTAGGAAAAAAATTTATTAATAATAAATTGCTCCTATTTTTGAATCTAGAAAATAGGGTAACTCTAGGATAATTTTCGCATAGATAGTTTAATTTATAGACAAAACGACCTTTTTCACGACTCAAAATTAGACAGAGACTTTTAAAAACTTGAGGTTAAATTGTTTAATATGTATAATTGGAGTGCCCCTAGGGGGTTTTGAGGGTGTTGAATCCATTTATGCATTCCAAAATGTATTTGAAACAACAACAAATCTTGAAATTGTATTGTCTGATATTGATGAATTCACGCTAAAAGGCTATTTAGTCTATAAGTTAGACTACGCCCTTTTTGCATGTCACTTCAAGTTGCTATAAAATCATGGAAAGTGGATGATTTTGGAAAAACCAATTTCATGATAAACTTTATACTTATGTTAATGAGTTTGAAGTCACTTCATTGGATAGGAGGTATTGTTATATACAACAACTTAAAATGCTTTATGATGAGTGTAAAGTTTATTTGGCGGATAGGTTTTACCATTTTTTCATACCAAGCTTTTCCTTAAAACTCTGGTTATTAGTGTTATATCCAACCACCTTATATTCATTTAATTCAGGATTTATCAAGTTAGAATAAGGATATAATTAATATTTTCAAATATTATAACTTTGACGTGAAGATATGAATAGATATATATATATATATATATATATATATATAATTCATTTTTAAAATATTTCATCAAAAAAAGATTTTGGAGAAACAATTTCTATTCTTTTTATTGAATTAACCTTTTTCCTTTGATTTCTTAAAGAGGTGATCTACACCCTACTATGAGGTAGATCTCACGTAAAAACATAAACCTAAATGTAAATCACTGATTCAGATTTGTGCAGGAATGCAATAGAATAAACATATAACCATAAATACAAAGATGCAACGGAAATAACACTTTATTTCATTAATATCAAATAACAGAAATATGCTTACAGACATAATGGAAATAAAATAGCTAGGGCATTCGTAGCTTATCTCTGAGAAGAGATGTGGTGGCTACATGCCTCTGAATTGTATTACAATGAGGCTTGAAGGCCTATTTATTGATTAGAAACAATGCAAAACCCTAAACATCCAAAAACCTAATCGTAGGAGATGAAGCACCAAAACTATGGGCCCTGTATATGTAAATTGGTGTTTCAACTTCTCAGGGTCGTAACTTTGGCATCCTATCTCCGTTTGAAGCGCATGATACATATTTAGAAAGATCTATCCGAGGACTAAAACTTTTGATCTCAAATGTAGATTTTGGAGCAAAATTGGCCTCGCTAGCGAAGCGATGCCCAAAAAACGTCGTTTAGGGCCTCAAAATGGCTCCGGAAGTTCAGGACCCAAAAAAACTACTAAAAATAATAAGTTTTGCTGAAACAAAAAAATGAAATAACTGATGGTGTGGGTCTAAATGGAATAGGTGGGTGGCCAACAATATCCACGTGGCTCATTAGGGCATCCAAATGGCTCTGAAAGTTCAGGAACTGACAACTTGCAAAAAATAGTAAGTTGTGCTTAAAGTGAAAAGCTGCAAGAATTGATGGTACATGTTTAAATGGAATAGGTGGGTGGCCACCGATATCTACCTGGATCATTCCTCTCTCCTTAGGAAGCAAAGGTTCCCATTGCGTTGAGATCCTCCATGAGATGAGGCATATTCTGTTCAACTAGGTATTATATTTTTTGAAGATGTCATGGACCTGCGGACGAACATGCTGGATGCATTTAGTAAATTTGGTTTCTTTATCAACCTCAATCAATACATGTGTGGATTCTGCTTGTGTATTTATATGAGGTATGGAAACATCAATAGGCTATGCATCGAGGGTCAGATCAGTGGAGTGCTTGTCCTGACAGTGTAAAGGAACCTATGTGAGTGAGGAGAAAATGTCCTCGTATCCTCCATGACTTTGTCGATATGCTGAAGCTGTGTAGGGGAGCCCTATTTTGAGGTTGTGGCCACAATATTCTTCTTTCCCTGTGAGCGAGTTGTAAGGAAAATAAATTTCTTGGTTTGGGAAACAATCTTACTGCGTTTTTTTGCAGTAGTCAAAGAGATGACAAGAGGCGGTACTACCTCTCGTAGCTGAGGTGAGGTGAAGACAAGCCCTAACTTATAGCAATCACAAAAAGAGAAAAATGAGTTCCACAAGTTATGGCTTCAAGGAGGATGACAAGCTGACTGGAAGGGATGACTTCCATGCTTGGAAGATGATATTAGATCTCAAATTAGAAGAAAATGATCTCATGGACTATGTACTGGGTAAGATACAAGAACCTCCATCCACTGCTACTGCTGCTGCTAAAACCAAGTATAAGAAGGGGGATATCAAAGAAAATCTAATGATCAGGGAATCCATACATAAAAGTCTGGTTGCCTACATATCTGAGCTAGGCACATCCAAAGAGATGTATCATAAGCTGAGAAAAATTTTCAAAGTAAACAATGCAAACCAGGTGCTATTCTTCAAGAATCAATTGAAGAATCTGAAGAAAGGCAGGGATGAATCTGTCCAAACATACTTTCTGAAACTGACAGAGATCAGGAACAATTTGCTGGCTATTGGGGACACAATAGCTGATCATCAGATGGTACTCACCGCACTTGGAGGGCTCCCATATGAATGACAAGTATTCAACACTACCATTCTCAATAATAATACAATTCCTAACTTTGACGAGCTACTGTCAAGATGCATGCAAGAAGAGACAAGAATGAAGGAATATGAAAATGACAGAAATGTTGCCTGTGCTGCTCATTCTAGAAAGAAGAACTCTAGTGGTCCAAAGAACAAAGGAAGAGCAGGGACCCAAGGAAAGAAGGGAAAGTGTTTCACTTGTCATAGGCCAGGTCATCATGCTAGAGAATGTCCTTTCAAGAAGGATTTTCCTGATAGTGATGACAATAACAACAACCGGAGGAATGGAAATCAAAGAAACAACAGGACCAAAGGAAAGAGGAAGGCTCCCTCTCGCGGAAAAAATCAACCTTTCAAAAGGTCTACAAACTCCAAGCATAAGGAGTCAAATATTTTTGATAAAAGAAATGAATACATTCTTGTATCTGCCCTCTCTGCTGCATCCCCGCCCGACACTATGGATGTCTGGCTGATAGATAGTGGTGCCTCAAGAAACGTCACTGGGTTCAAGGAAGCACTCTCTAACATGGTTGAGAAGGATACTAATCTAGAAATTATCCTTGGAGATAATGCCACATATCCTGTGAAAGGGACAGGGACTGTGACCCTCCATTTGTCTCAAGGACAAGTCCTACATTTGCAGGATGTACTCTATGTACCAAAATTGAAGAAGAACCTTGTGTCTATATCAGCCCTGGAAGACAAAGGTTTCAATGTGGCATTCACTGATGGAAAGGTGCGCATGTGGAAGAAGAATCTCAAGGAAGCTATCGTGATTGGTTTTAGATTTGGAACACTCTACCAGGTTGAAGGAAGTCCACTAGGAGCTATGACATGTGATACTATCCGACAAAATGAACTATGGCACCAGAGGTTTGGACACCTTCATTACAAGGCCCTTCCCGAAGCAAGGAAGGTGGTGATAGGGATGCCTGATTTTTGAAATAATCATGAAGGTGTATGTAAGGGTTGTGCCGAAGGAAAGCATACAAGGGGACCTTTCCCCTCAAGTGTCACAAAGACATCTGATATTTTGGAACGGGTCCATTCTGATCTATCTGGTATGCTACCCGTGACATCCTTGGGAGGATGTTATTACTATATGACATTCACTGAAGACTTCTCCCGCAAAACCTGGATACACTTCTTGAAGAAGAAGGATGAGGCTTTCATGTGGTTCCGTACCTTCAAAGCCTTGGTGGAAAATATGACAGGGAAGAAGATCAAGATTTTGAGGAACGACAATGGCACTGAATATGAGTCAAATGAGTTCAAGGACTTTTGTAGAGAAGTTGGCATTAAGAGGGAGACTACTACTGCCTATACTCTTGAGCAGAAGGGCGTTGCTGAATGAAATAACAGGACCATTGTGGAAGCTTCCCGTGCCATGCTATGTGACCAGGGTCTACCAAAGTTTCTGTGGGGAGAAGCTGCGAATACTGTTGTATACATTCAAAACCGATACCCTCATTCCGCCCTGGACTCCAAAACTCCCAAAAAAAATTTCACTGGTAAGAAACCTGACATCTCACATTTTAAAATTTTTGGATGTCTTGTTTATTTTCATGTGCAAAAAGAAAAAAGAAGTAAGCTGGATGCTTCTCGGAAGAAAGGAATTTTTGTGGGAAACAACGAAACTTCTAAGGCCTATAGAGTCTATATACCTGGTCAAAGGGAAGTAGAGATATGCCATGATGTCACTTTTGACGAAGATGCTTCCCTGAAGAAAGTAGTATATCTTCCGAGATGTGAGGAAAATCATGAAGCAAGGCCTGAAAATCAAGAAGAACCGCAGGATGAGACAATGCCTGATGTTGAAGGACCAATGGACGCAATCGATCCATCTCCTTCACTGAGAAAGAGACCATCATGGCTCAGGGACACTCTCGAAGATGTTGAGGGACATGTTGCCTTGAGGGGGACATTCTGGGAAAGAAAGAAGTCGTGTAGATACCAAGGGTATCTGGCTGCCATGAGTACTATTGTACAATCCGAACCTAGATCTTTTGAGGAAGTCATAAAGCATCAAGTCTGGAAGAATGCTATGCATGAAGAATATGAGTCCATAATGAAGAATGATGTCTGGGATGTGGTTCCAAGACCAAAGGACAAATCAGTTGTCACCGCAAAATGGCTCTACAAGATCAAGCATGGATCTGACGGAAGTGCTGAAAATTTGAAGGCAAGATTTGTTGCTCGTGGCTTCTCTCAAAAGGAAGGAATACATTATGATGACATATTTGCACCTGTGGCAGGATACACCACCATTCGATCAATCATAGCCCTTGCTGCTATGCAAGGATGGAGTCTTCATCAGATGGATGTCAAGACCGCTTTTATGCATGGTGAAATAAAAGAAGAGGTGTATGTAGAACAACCTCTGGGGTTTGAATTCCAGGATCAGGACACTCATGTCTGCAGGTTGAAGAAAGCCCTCTATGGGTTGAAGCAAGCACCCAAAGCTTGGTACGAGAGGATAGATAGCTATTTGATGAAGCCAGGCTTCACTCGAAGTAATGATGATCCGAACCTTTACTTCAATGTTGTCCAAGGGAAGCCTCTCATTCTGGTGTTGTATGTGGATGACCTCTTCCTGATAGGTGCTGACCCTCTCATTCATCAATGCAAGAGGGAGCTCACTGCTAAGTTTGAGATGAAGGACCTAGGACTGATGCACTACTTCCTAGGCCTGGAGGTCTGGCAAAGACCTGGAGAGATTTTCCTTTCTCAAGGAAAATACATTGTGAAACTTCTGGAAAGATTTGGTATGGTGGACTGCAAGTCCGTGTCAACACCAATGGAACTCAACTTCAAGAAGTTGAGTGGCAGCGCTGTTGGGCCCGTATTGGCAAATACTACTGAGTATAGTCAACTCGTAGGGGGCCTGATGTTCTTACCGAACACCTGTCATGATATATGTTTTTCATTGAACACTTTGAGTCAACAGATGGTTGAACCTCATCACTTTCACTGGGTTGGTGCCATGAATGTTCTGAGATACCTTCGGGGCATGATAAACCATGGACTGAGATACATTGTCGGGAGCATGACACTCCTTGGATATACTGATGCCGATTGGGATGGCAGTGTGGTGGATCGTAAGAGCACATCAGGATGCAGCTTCAATCTTGGTTCTGCTTCGAATTCATGGATGAGCAGGAAGCAGAAGTCGGTGGCTTTGAGCACCATAGAGGTCGAATACATTGCAGCAAGTATGGCCTGTTGTGAAGAAGTTTGGTTGTGAAAGCTCTTTAGTGAGCTGTTTGGACATGTACTAGATACCACCAATATACTTTGTGATAACTAGAGTGGGATTCGCTTGACCGAGAATCCTGTGTTCCACGACTGATCCAAGCATATTGATATCAGGTATCATTTCATCCGATATATGGTATAACGAGGCGCCGTAAGGCTCGATCATATAGGAACTTATGAGCAGGTCGCAGATATTCTCACTAAGCCCTTGGGGAAGGTCTAGTTCCTAATCTTCCGTGAGAGACTTGGTATCATGGCCGATGAGCTCAAGGAGCTCTGGGGGGCTTTGGGGACAGCTTCTCGGAGCTATGAGCAACCACAAGGCAAGGCTTGCCAAACCTTGTTGTTGTGCTTGGACCCCACCGTTGTGATTATTGATTTGGTTCACCTATCATTATCTATGCCCCGTATGCATCCTACCCATTGAGTTCAGGGCTCATGGGAAGTACCTCTCATTTGGCCAATGAGGTGGGAAAAGATAGAGACCAGTAGCAAAGACTGATGGATGCATCAGAGATTGTTGTACTCTCTATCTAGGATGGCATGGTCCAACCACTTGATCTGGGATCAATTCTAGTGAGGTCTCGAACCTCCGCCTGACTTCGGGTCAGATGAACCAACTTCGGGTTGGTTGGAGACTCTTTGTGAGTCCGATAGAGGTTTCAGACCTCTGGGCTAAATTTGTCAACCGGGGGATGATGTCTTTGTGACTGACCCACTTCTGTTCTGAAATAAAGAGGCCAGCAAAGCAAGTTATGGCAGGATGACGCACGATGTTTGATTGCACTGGTGGATGGAATTCTCCCTAGTTGAGAGGGAGTGTTAAATTTGGACAACTAGGTCCAAACTCCATCTTGTGATGCTCAGATGAAGATTTCAATATTTGTATTGGATTCCTCTTTCGGACAGGTGTAAAATCGATATAAAATTGATTTTAATCTGAGGAGCAGAACATTTATTTTGAATTTATTATTTATAATAAATTTAAATTCAAGTCAGCCTTAAGGTTTTACACCCCCAGCAGATGTGTCACACACCTCAATGATGGATATAAATACAGTCAACCTTGGAGAGCATTTCACTCACTCAACATCACACATCTTCTCCTCTGATTATATACGAGCATCTGAGAAGCAGTTTCATCTCCCACGTGAGAAGAAGGACGAAATCTACTGTAGCAAAAAGGATGAAATTTAATGCAGCAAATTTTCTGTGGTTAGGGTTTCTGGGCAAGTTTGACCAGCGTTGACTTTAGTCAATGGATGGTCCGAATTGGCTGAAATTTGGTGGAAATTTCGATTTTTGAAGGCCGTAATCATTGGCACAAAAATCAAGGTCAAAAGGTTGACCGAAGTTGGAGCTACGTTGACTTTATTTTCGCTGCCCTGCGTTGACTTTTTCTGGACTGCGTTGACTTTTTCTGGGGTTGACTTTGAGTTGACTGGGTGACTCATTTGAGGACTGATTTGACTTAAAAACAAAATTTAAATGTAAAAGTAATGTTTAACATTTAACATTTAAAATTTAATCCAATTAATCTAATGTCTGCCCTTATGAAAAATCAATTCTCTCCCTAAATATATAAATTTAACACAAATAAAGATTCCAATTATATTTGTGAGGAAGCATCTCTAAGAGTCCTAAGAGTGAAATAATATTTGTGAGAAATGATTTCGGGAGCAAAGTGGAAAATAATATTTGTGGAAAAGGATTTCATAGTACCTCCTAAGAGTGAAATAATATTTGGGAGAAAGGATTTCTAGAGGGGCCTGGAAAATAGTATTTGTGGGAAAGTATTTCATAGTAGCTCGGAAGAGTGAAATAATATTTGTGAGAAAGGATTCCGAGAGCTAAGTGAAAAATAATATTTGTGGGAAAGGATTTCATAGTACGTACTGCTACTCTATTTTTTTTTCTACCTTTTTGTTTTTACCTTTTCATCTACTTCAACTCCATGGATGCCATCATGTATAATGATTCACTCTTACCACCAAATTAGAATGATTTAATTTCAGAGTTGGGTGAAACACCACCAAATTAGAATGATTTAATATATTATAATATTAGTATTATTAAATTTAATAAATCTGGAGCATTGACTATCTCAAGTAAACTTAAACATAAATGTAAATGTAAACGTAGTGTTTAACATTTAACATTTAAAATTTAATCTAATTAATCTAATGTCTACCCTAATGAAAAATCAATTCCCTCCCTAATATAAATTTAACACAAATAAAGTGTTGAATTGAATTTGTGAGGAAGCAAGAGTGAAATAATATTTCTCATAAAGTATTTTGAGGGTTGTCCCAAGTGGAAGATAATATTTGTGGGAAAGGATTTCGGGGATCTTGCCAAGTGGAAAATAATAATATTTGTGGGAAATGATTTCATAGTACAAAGTGCGATAGTTTTTTAAGTTTGATTTTGTTTGCTCGTGCATTTTATTTTGTTCATCGTGTGTAATGAATCACTCTTACCACCAAATTAGAATGATTCAAATTATATTGATTTAATTTTTGCCTTGACCGAAATACCACCAAATTACAATGATTTAACTTATGTGTTGAGCGAAACACCACCAAATTAGAATGATTTAATTTCTTCCTTGGGTCAAACCTTGTGGGATTCTGAAACAAAGTGATTTCAATAATCTATTTCTAAATGTTTAAAAAAACACCCTAGATCTATCTTAACTCGAGATCTATAAGGTTGAGAGGGATCAAATGTTTCTAGGTGCAAACCTTTCATCAAATTTTCCACTCAAAAAGAAGGTTTACACCTCTATATTTTTCATCTCTCTCAGCACTTGATAGATCCCGAGTTAGGATAAATCTAAATTAGTTATTTTAACAACTTTTGTGTAACTAGTTATATAACAACTTGTGTGTAACCTCCAAACCCTAATTCCACTTCACATTTCTTGTAGAGCTTGGAGATCAAGAATACATCTTTAGTAATTTGAGTGCAACTTGGACAACTTCGTGTCATAAACCCTCTTTACACTTTTTCATTAAAAGTGTTACACTTTCCTCTTTTATTATGAAGGATTATTATTTACATATTTGAATAGTTTAAGTTCAATTAAAATATACACTTATATTTCTAATAATAATCTTAATTTTTTATATATCTTAAATACTTATTATTATTTACTTTGATATAATTTTCTCATACAAACACATTCTAACTATAATATCTATATAATTTATTAAAGCATTATTTTTTATTTAAAATATTATTATGATCAAAAATTTGATTTTACTTTACACAAAAACTTTTATAAATTGCATAATTTATACATATATAAAATACCTATTAATTTTTACTTTTTGAATTATCATAACAATTTAAATAATTTATATTTTAAAAATACTCATTTTTTTATTTTTTTACTTTTAGAGCAATTTTATTGACCAAGTTTGAAAAGCATATTTGCCTAGCTATTTTGCTTGGTGTAGACATGTGAATGAAACCTCTAAGAACTCTGACTTATGATTTGAATCAACTGTTCCCGCACATGGAGGGGGACTCAAGATAACGCTTCCGTGTATTCAGTTGATTATGGATCATGGTAAGAGAGTATTAATGGCTATATGGCTTTATAGTGTAGGAAATAAACTTTGTTGTTTAGTAGATGATGAGAATGTAGTCAATTCTAAGTACAATTTATTTAATTTACTTAATTTTAATTCACAAAAAAGACTTAATTTACATATGTAAAATATTATTATTTTCTTTACTTTGATACAAATTTCCACATAGAAACACATTTTAACTATGATGTCAATTTAAGTAATTTTTCATACAACATATCAGAGGTAATAAGATTTGATTTGTGTTTATTTAGTTACAAATTATATATTCTTTTTGTTTTCTTGAATATTAAATTTTTTTAATTTCAACTTATGTGACAACATCACTCTCATATATTGAACTTCTCATATATATATATATATATATATATATATATATATATATATATATATATGTTACTTAGTTTGTTTTTTAATGTAATATTAAGTGACAACGTCACTTTCATATACTAGGTTGTGTAAAGAAACAATGACAATATCATGGGTTGTATATCCTCCTTTTGACAATAACAACATCACATCACATATTCTATAGCTTATAACTTCTTTGTGTAAAAAGATTAATTATTTTTTACTTTAATAAATATACTTCAGACAAATTACATATTTAACTATGATGTCAATTTACTTCAATTTTTTATTTATTACAAGTTGATGTAACATTTGACAATTCACAAATAGATTGTGCTTTAATGAGTTTGAAGTTTTAAAAAATAATTTTTTATGATTTTTTATATTAAACCTAAAATCTAATCTAATATTTTTTTAGACATGAGGTGTTGTAAGTTTTAAGACTGGGTTAGTTTGCTTTCCCTGTGTAAAATCAAGCATAATTTACAGAAAAATAATTGTATTTCAATCCTAATTTACGGACAATTAATTTACTAGAACAAATTAGGAAGTGTATTGAAAAGATATCATTGATCATCCGTCAAAACATGCATGGATGCATGGTGTGCATAACAACTTATTTTGAAAGTTTTCTATGGGCAATCACTATTATTCATTATTCATAAGTGCAGAGACTTTCCCCTAGCTGGATATTGGAATTCCTCGGTAAGAAACACAACATCAATGCCCACCCCTATTCCACGAATCGATCACAGGCCAATCGGGTTATATCAGAGTAGATCCTTCAGAGATCTCGCCTTCACAGGTTTCCTCTTTCGACAATAGGTAGGATGAAGCTCTTTCTAAATCCCAATATTTCTACTGAACCGTGAAAATAAAGTATAAACAGCAGCTCTATATCTCTCGTCCTCGTCCTCGTCCTCGTCCTCGTCCTCGTCCCAAGGGGGAAGAACATTTTGACTCGCCTCGCCATTACCATCTGAAATACTTTGACTGTTATAACATTGAGAATCAGAGGAGACTACTGCATCTTTATCCCAACTGTAATTATTTCTACCGCCATTATTCCCACTGTTGACTGAATCATATGACCTCTGCTCAACTTTCTTCTTCCTCCTTTTACCATCTTCTTTGCAAGAGCCAATCTCTTCTTTCTCATCGACCCTTACTCTTCGGCTCCTCTTTTCTTTGGTTATCATTATTTTGGGAACTGAAAGCTCTGGACCTAATTCTCTTGTAGGTTTCTCTTCTCTGTCAAATTTGTGGGTGCCCATTATTTTCTCTATTTCCAAACTCGTTCTCTCTTTTTTATCCAAGCTGCCCACTCTACTGTTGCGCAAATTGTCCCACAATGCAAACTTTCCATCGTCCAACTGTACAAAATATGGACGGTTAAGCATGGCCCTCCTCACCTGTAGTTGTAGTGTCAGAGGAAGACCTTCTGAAATTATGTTCTTGACATTCCTTAGCATAAGCTTGGACGCAGGTTCTCTCACTGTCAAACCAGCAACTTCTTCTGAAAATACTATCAGCAGTTCTGATTCAAGCGTCTGCTCTTCTTCTGTTACTTGTGACATCTTCCCACAGCTGAAAAATAAGATAAACCAACGAATTATATTACTGAAGTTACAGAATAAGCAGCAATGGTGTACCATGGATTTGCATTAATGCTGGATAACAGTGGCATACCTGCTTCCCGTTTGTACTCCAGTCTTGACAACAATAAAATCAAATACAGCGCAGCCATGTCAGCCAAACTATTACAATAAATAAAAATTACAAGACACAACTGACTGGTAAGAACAGCTTATTCCATGCCCTAATTTCTGGCTGGTGGATTACTGTCAAGTGACCATGATTTAGAGTCACGAATTCATACAAGGGTTCACTACTTTTTCCGTATATGGCAGGAAGCTAGATTTATGAACAGAGTCTGTTGCTTCTTTGAGTTAAATTCTTATATTCTACGAGAAACAAAAAAACATGAAACTGTGTAATTACAATGCTCTGACATGGTTACTGTCAGTAATAGAGAGAAACTATTACCTGTCAATCTCAGTTTTGTTAAAATCATCATCGTCCTCCACATGAACCACACAAAAGCCTATTCAGCACTACGCTGAATCTGATCTGATTCATATGTGGGCCAACGATGAATATTTCTAAAAAAAGTTAAAACTATAACTATACAGTAATTGTGAAAGAAGTTATTGTTCTGTGCTGTATGAGATTAGGTCACACAGCCCATACCCTAACCAAGGGGCATATTTAAAATGTACACACACACACTCTTCCCATGATTTGCCTACCTAAACCAAAACTACCACATACCTGATGCCTTGCCTCTGCTATTACCTTTGTAGGTATCAATGGCGCCCTGATCTTCTCTTTTTTATTCCTCTCGCTGTTGCTATTGTTTTGCATGGATTGCTGGTCTGGTTCACTGGTGGGTTTTGCGAGGAAATCTTGGACAAATGAGGAAACATCCCATGGAGATTTGTTTACTGTGCAAACCCTAAGTTTCTCTAACTCCTCCGCTTCCTCCTTGTTGGGTATTGCAGGGAATGGCAGGGTTTGCATTAACTCGGCTGAATCTGAGCAATCGTCGTCATTATCGTTTGGCTTCAACACTCCCGCCATGTCTGGATTCGTGGTGGGGAGATTGGACTGCGACTCGATATAATGGTGCTGGTGGTTTGACACTATTGGAGCTGCCTCAAACTCTGTGAGAACAAATTTCAATATGGAGAACTGCAGTTCTCACAGAATTGAGCAGCATCAAGGAAAAGAGGTTCAACGGTTGATGGAGCATCAGGAAAGTAAACACAAAAAGGAAAATCAGTGCCGGTTCGAATCTCTCGGTGTGCTCCACCAGGAGAAGGAGGTGAATATTGCGGAGGTCTCTGCAATAGACGACGACGAAGATATGGTGTGGTGTGGGATTACAAAGTCTCCAATATATAAGTGGAAGAACGCCTTAGAGACGAATGGAGAGGGCACCCAAGATATATCCAATCGAGAGAAACACCGTGTCCGTGGTCGATTGAGTAATAATAACATACTTGAGAAGGACACCTGCCAAACACGCATCTCGAGTAAATTAGATTGGGATCAAAATTACATTTCATTGAAAAGCTGGGGACAGGGAGATTTTAAAAAAGAAAACTGCGATTTAATTAAAAATAGGGTAGGAAAAAAAATATTAATAATTAATTTTCAGGAGAGATGCTCAACATTCAAGGAGAGACTATCTACAATCGAGTATTGGGTAGATGTTATTTAAAAAATAAATTTAAATGGTAATGTTTAGTATTTAATATTTTTTAGGGATCGCGTTTTATAATTTAATAGGGAATCACCCTCTACAATATAATATGGGTTTTCTTAAACTTAAATGGTAATGTTTAGCATTTAATATTTTTGATCTAGCGCATTTTACAATCGAGTTTGAGGATACATATGGGGTTTAACATTTAAATGATAATGTTTAATATTTAATATTTTTGATCCATCGCGCTCTACGAGGCAATATGGGGCGTTGTACAACACAATATGGGATCGTTCTCTACAACTTAGTGTGAGATACATCTTAGCATTTTTCCTAAACTTAAATGGTAATGTTTACCATTTAATGTTTTTGATCTAGCGCCCTCTACGACTCAGTATGGGGATATATATAAGGTTTAACATTTACCGAGCTGGAGCTATAGGGATACATATGAGGTTTAACATTTACTCATGTAAAAACTTAAACTTAAATAGTAATGTTTAACATTCAACATTTTTTATTGAGCCGATAGATATGGGGTACATCTCACGTAAATACTTAAACATAAACATTTAGCATGTGTTTTACATTTAACATTGTTAATCTAATGTGGGTCTTATTTAAAAATCAATCTAATTATTATTATGTACAAACACAATATAAATTTAAAATATGAATAGGCTTATTAATACTATAAAAAAATATAGTAAATAAATACAAATATAAATAAAGTAAAGGTATGCTAAATAGATAAAATCTCTTTTGGATATTGTAAATAAATAAAAATATAAATGAACTAGAGGTATGGTAAACAAATAAAAATATGAATGAGCTAGAGGTGTGGTATATAAATAAAAATATATCTAATAGGATTAGAAATCAACATCAAATTATATACCAAACCTATGGGTCAAATAACATAGTAAATAAAAAAGGCATGGTACATAAATAACACATATTTCTATATTTACTCCATAAATTTCTTTATATTTACCAACACTAAAAAAAGAGGTTTTATTGAGATGAAGCCTATGGGCCAAATACCATGGACTAAATTATTATTAATACCATGAAAAAAAACATTAGTAACCCTAATATTAATATTATTGAATTTAATAACTTTGGATTAATACAATATTAAATTTGTTAGGAGAGTGAAAAAATAATAATGCTCCTAAAGAGGAAAATAAGAGAGTAAAAAATGTAACAATGCTCTTATTTAATTAAAAATAGCTTAGGAACAAAATTTATTAATAATAAGTTGCTCCTATCTTTGAATCTAGAAAATAGGGTAACTCTAGGATAATGTTTGCATAGGTAGTTTAATTTATAGACAAAACGACCTTTTTCACAACTCAAAATTAAACAGAGACTTCTAAAAACTTGAGGTTAAATTGTTTAATATGTATAATTGGAGTGCCCCTAGGGGGTTTTGAGGGTGTTGAATCCATTTATGCACTCAAAAATGTATTTGAAACAACAATAAATCTTGAAATTGTATTGTCCGATTTTGATGAATTCATGCTAAAAAGGTTATTTAGTCTATAAGTTAGACTACGCCCTTTTTGCATGTCACTTCAATTTGCTATAAAATCATGGAAAGTGGATGATTTTGGAAAAGCCAATTTCATGATAAACTTTATACTTATGTTAATGAGTTTGAAGTCACTTCATTGGATAGGAGGTATTGTTATATCCAGCAACTTCAATCACTTTATGATGAGTGTAAATTTTATTTAGGTGGATAGGTTTTACCATTTTCATGCAGAACTTTTAATGAAATACAGTTAATATTAGTATAATATACATATATTAATTTAATTAAGGACTGTAAGATAGAATAAGGATATAATTAATGTACGGATATATAACTTTAGTGAATATATATATATCATATATATATATATATATATATATATATTAGAGAGAGAGAGAATATATATATATATATATATATATATATATATATATATATATATATATATATATATATATATATATATATATATATATATATAATTCATTTTACAAATATTTCATCAAAAAAATATTTTGGAGAAACAATTTCTATTGTTTGTATTGAATTAACCTTTTTCCTTTGATTGCTTAAAGAGGTGATCTACACCCTACTATGAGGTAGATCTCACGTAAAAACATAAACCTAAATGTAAATCACTGATCCGGATTTGTGCAGGAATGCAATAGAATAAACATATAACCATAAATACAAAGATGCAGCGGAAATAACACTTTATTTCATTAATATAAAATAATAGAAATATGCTTGCAGACATAATGGAAATAAAATAGCTAGGGCACTTGTAGCTTATCTCTGAGAAGAGATGTGGTGGCTACATGCCTCTGAATTGTGTTACAATGAGGCTTGAAGGCCTATTTATTAATTACAAACAACGCAAAACCCTAAACATCCAAAAACCTAACCGTAGGAGATGAAGTGCCAAAACTATGGGCCCTATTTGTGTAAATTGGTGTTTCAACTTCTTGGGGTCGTAACTTTGGTATCCTATCTCCGTTTGAAGCGCATGATACATCTTTAGAAAGATCTATCCGAGGACTAAAAATTTTGATCTCAAATGTAGATTTTGGAGCAAAATTGGCCTCGCTAACAAAGCAATACCTAAAAAACGTCGTTTAGGGCCTCAAAATGGATCCGGAAGTTCAGGACCCAAAAAAGCTACGAAAAATAGTAAGTTGTGCTGAAACAAAAAAATGAAATAACTGATGATGTGGGTCTAAATGGAATAGGTGGGTGGCCAACAATATCCACGTGGCTCATTAGGGTATCCAAATGGCTCTGAAAGTCCAGGAACCGACAACCTGCAAAAAATAGTAAGTTGTGCTTAAAGTGAAAAGCTGCAAGAATTGATGGTACATGTTCAAATGGAATAGGTGGGTGGCCACCGATATCCACCTGGATCATTCCTCTCTCCTTAGGAAGCAAAGGTTCCCATTGCGTTATGATCCTCCATGAGATGATGCATATTTTGTTCAATTGGGTATTAGATTTTTTGAAGATGTCATGGACCTGCGGGCGGACATGCTGGATGCATTTAGTAAATTTGGTTTCTTTGTCAACCTCAGTCAATACATGTGTGGATTATGTTTGTGTATTTATCTAAGTGATGGAAACATCAAGAGGCTATGCATCGAGGGTCAGATCAGTGGAGTGCTTGTCCTGACAGTGTAAAGGACCCTCTGTGAGTGAGGAGAAAATTTCCTCGTATCCTCCATGACTTTGTCGATATGCTGAAGCTGTGTAGGGGAGCCCTATTTTGAGGTTGTGGCCACAATATTCTTCTTTCCCTGTGAGCAAGTTGTAAGGAAAATAAATTTCTTGGTTTGGGAAACAATCTTACTGTGTTTTTTTGCAGTAGTCAAAGAGATGAAAAGAGGCGGTACTACCTCTCGTAGCTGAGGTGAGGTGAAGACAAGCCCTAACTTATAGCAATCACCAAAAGAGAAAAATGAGTTCCACAAGTTATGGCTTCAAGGAGGATGACAGGCTGACTGGAAGGGATGACTTCCATGCTTGGAAGATGATATTAGATCTCAAATTAGAAGACCATGATCTCATGGACTATGTACTGGGTAAGATACAAGAACATCCATCCACTGCTACTACTGCTGCTAAAACCAAGTATAAGAAGCGGGATATCAAAGCAAAACTAATGATCATGGAATCCATACATAAAAGTCTGGTTCCCTACATATCTGAGCTAGGCACATCCAAAGAGATGTATGATAAGCTGATACAAATGTTAAAAGTAAACAATGCAAACCAGGTGCTATTCTTCAAGAATCAATTGAAGAATCTGAATAAAGGCAGGGATGAATCTGTCCAAACATACTTTCTAAAACTGACAGAGATCAGGAACAATTTACTGGCTATTGGGGACACAATAACTGATCGTGAGATGGTACTCGCCGCACTTGGAGGGCTCCCATATGAATGGCAAGTATTCAACACTACCATTCTCAATAATAATACAATTCCTAACTTTGACGAGCTACTGTCAAGATGCATGCAAGAAGAGACAAGAATGAAGGAATATGAAAATGACAGAAATGCTGCCTATGCTGCTCATTCTAGAAAGAAGAACTCTGGTGGTCCTAAGAACAAAGGAAGAGCTAGGGCCCAAGGAAAGAAGGGCAAGTGTTTCACTTGTCATAGGCCTGGTCACTATGCTAGAGAATGTCCTTTCAAGAACGATTCTCCCGATAGTGATGACAACAACAACAACCGGAGGAATGGAAATCAAAGAAACAACATGTCCAAAGGAAAAAGGAAGGCTCCCTGAAACAATCAACCTTCCAAGGTTTACAAACTCCGGGTATGAGGAGTCAAATGTTGTTGATAAAAGAAATGAATACATTCTTGTATCGCCTCTCTGTTGCATCCTACTTGGGCACTCTGGATATGTGGCTGTTTAATGAAGTAGTGCCTCGAAGATTTATCCAACGGGTTCAAGGAAGCACTCTACGATATGGTTGAGAAGGATACTAATCTAGAAATTATCCTTGGAGATAATGCCACATATCCTGTGAAAGGGACAGGGACTGTGACCCTCCACTTGTCTCAAGGACAAGTCCTACATTTGCGGGATGTACTCTATGCACCAAAATTGAAGAAAAACCTTGTGTCTATATTAGCCCTAGAAGACAAAGGTTTCAATGTGGCATTCACTGATGGAAAGGTGCGCATGTGGAAGAAGAATCTCAAGGAAGCTATCGTGATTGGTTTTAGAGTTGGAACACTCTACCAGGTTGAAGGAAGTCCACTAGGAGCTATGACATGTGATACTATCCGAAAAAATGAACTATGGCACTGGAGGTTTGGACACCTTCATTATAAGGCCCTTCCCGAAGCAAGGAAGGAGGTGACAGGGATGCCTGATTTTGGAAATAATCATGAAGGTGTATGTAAGGGTTGTGCCAAAGGAAAGCATACAAGGGGACCTTTCCCCTCAAGTGTCACAAAGACATATGATATTTTGGAACTTATCCATTCTGATCTATCTATTATGCTACCCGTGACATCCTTGGGAGGATGTTATTACTATATGACATTCACTGATGACTTCTCCCGCAAAACCTGGATATACTTCTTGAAGAAGAAGGATGAGGCTTTCATGTGGTTCCGTACTTTCAAAGCCTTGATGGAAAATATGACAGGGAAGAAGATCAAGATTTTGAGGACCGACAATGGCACTGAATATGAGTTAAATGAGTTCAAGGACTTTTGCAGAGAAGCTGGCATTAAGAGGGAGACTACTACTGCCTATACTCCTGAGCAGAAGGGCGTTGCTGAACGAAATAACAGGACCATTGTGGAAGCTTCTCGTGCCATGCTATGTGACTAGGGTCTACCAAAGTTTCTGTGGGGAGAAGCTGCGAATAATGCTGTATACATTCAAAACCGATGCCCTCATTCCGCCCTGGACTCCAAAACTCCCGAAGAGGTTTTCACTGGTAAGAAACCTGACGTCTCACATTTTAGAATTTTTGGATGTCTTGTTTATTTTCATGTGCCAAAATAAAAAGAATTAAGCTGGATGCTTCTGGGAAGAAAGGAATGTTTGTGGGCTACAGCGAAACTTCTAAGGCCTATAGAGTCTATGTACCTGGTCAAAGGGAAGTAGAGATATGCCATGATGTCACTTTTGATGAAGATGCTTCCCTAAAGAAAGTAGTAGATCCTCTGAGATCTGAGGAAAATCATGAAGCAAGGCCTAGAAATCAAGAAGAACTGCAGGATGAGACAATGCCTGATGTTGAAGGACCAATGGACCCAATCCATCCATCTCCTTCACTGAGAAAGAGACCATCATGGCTCAGGGACACTCTCGAAGATGCTGAGGTAAATGTTGCCCTGAGGGGGACATTCTGGGAAAGAAAGAAGCCGTGTAGATACCAAGTGTATCTGGCTGCCATGAGTACTATTGTACAATCCGAACCTGGATCTTTTGAGGTAGTCGTAAAGCATCAAGTCTGGAAAAATGCAATGCACGAAGAATATGAGTCCATAATGAAGAATGATGTCTGGGATGTGGTTCCAAGACCAAAGGACAAATCATTTGTCCCCGCGAAATGGCTCTACAAGATCAAGCATGGATCTGACGGAAGTGCTGAAAATTTCAAGGCAAGATTTGTTGCCCGTGGCTTCTCTCAAAAGGAAGGAATACATTATGATGACATATTTGCACCTGTGGCACGATACACCACCATTCGATCAATCATAGCCCTTGCTGCTATGCAAGGATGGAGTCTTCATCAGATGGATGTCAAGACCGTTTTTCTGCATGGTGCAATAAAAGAAGAGGTGTATGTAGAACAACCTCTGGGGTTTGAAGTCCAGGATCGGGACACTCATGTCTGCAGGTTGAAGAAAGCCCTCTATGGGTTGAAGCAAGCACCCAGAGCTTGGTACGAGAGGATAGATAGTTATTTGATGAAGCGGGGCTTCACTCGAAGTAATGATGATCCGAACCTTTACTTCAAGTTTGTCTAGGGAAAGCCTCTCATTCTGGTGTTGTATGTGGACGACCTCTTCCTGAAAGGTCCTTACCCTCTCATTCATCAATGCAAGAGGGAGCTTGCTACTAAGTTTGAGATGAAGGACCTAGGACTGATGCACTACTTCCTACGCTTGGAAGTAGCAATTTCTGCAGCCCATCAAGCAAGCTGCTGCTGCCCCCGAGCTCGCAGCATCACAAGAAAATCAGGGTCAGTTTTTTGTCACGCTAGTATGGATTTATACCAAGCTCGCCTCTCTTTCCAACCAGATCTCTCAAAAAAGGGAAACTTTAGTCCCAAATGCTTTGGAATGCATGCATCGGTTGAAAGAAGAGGTCCCTCTTGTTTCCCCCATAGCAGCAGAGTATCAGACCTGGCGGGATTTCCTCCAAGAACAGTAGATTGACGCCCCTGACCTCACAATCGTGCGTCCATCTTCATAGCCCGATGGCAGTAAGTTGCTGGTAGCACTTAGAGGCTTATTAATACTATAAAAAAGTATAGTAAATAAATAAAAATATAAATAAAGTAAAGGTATGCTAAATAGATAAAATCTCTTTTGGGTATTGTAAATAAATAAAAATATAAATGAACTACAGATATGGTAAAAAAATAAAAATATGAATGAGCTAGAGGTGTGGTATATAAAAAAAAATATATCTAATAGGATTAGAAATCAACATCAAATTATATACCAAACCTATGGGTCAAATAACATAGTAAATAAAAGAGGCATGGTACATAAATAACACATATTTCTATATTTACTCCATAAATTTCTTTATATTTACAAACACTAAAAAAATAGGTTTTATTGAGATGAAGCCTATGGGCCAAATACCATGGACTAAATTATTATTAATACCATGAAAAAAAACATTAGTAACCCTAATATTTATATTATTGAATTTAATAACTTTGGATTAATACAATATTAAATTTTTTAGGAGAGTCAAAAAATAATAATGCTCTTGAAGAGGAAAATAAGAGAGTAAAAAATATAACAATGCTCTTATTTAATTAAAAATAGCTTAGGAAAATTTTTTATTAATAATAAGTTGCTCCTATCTTTGAATCTAGAAAATAGGGTAACTCTAGGATAATTTTCGCATGGGTAGTTTAATTTATAGACAAAACGACCTTTTTCACGACTCAAAATTAGACAGAGACTTTTAAAAACTTGAGGTTAAATTGTTTAATATGTATAATTGGAGTGCCCCTAGGGGGTTTTGAGGGTGTTGAATCCATTTATGCATTCAAAAATGTATTTGAAACAACAACAAATCTTGAAATTGTATTGTCCGATTTTGATGAATTCATGCTGAAAAGGCTATTTAGTCTATAAGTTAGACTACGCCCTTTTTGCATGTCACTTCAAGTTGCTATAAAATCAAGGAAAGTGGATGATTTTGGAAAAGCCAATTTCATGATAAAATTTATACTTATGTTAATGAGTTTGAAGTCACTTCATTGGATAGGAGGTATTGTTATATCCAACAACTTCAAATGCTTTATGATGAGTGTAAAGTTTATTTGGTGGATAGGTTTTACCATTTTGTCATACCAAACTTTTCCTTAAAACTCTGGTTAGTATTGTTATATCCAACCACCTTATATTCATTTAATTCAGGATTTATCAAGATAGAATAAGGATATAATTAATATTTTTAAATATTATAACTTTGACGTGAATATATATATATATATATATATATAATTCATTTTACAAATATTTCATCAAAAAAAGATTTCGGAGAAACAATTTCTATTCTTTGTATTGAATTAACCTTTTTCCTTTGATTTCTTAAAGAGGTGATCTACACTCTACTATGAGGTAGATCTCACGTAAAAACATAAACCTAAATGTAAATCATTGATCCGGATTTGTGCAGGAATGCAATAGAATAAACATATAACCATAAATACAAAGATGCAGCGGAAATAACACTTTATTTCATTAATATCAAATAACAGAAATATGCTTACAGACATAATGGAAATAAAATAGCTAGGGCACTCGTAGCTTATCTCTGAGAAGAGATGTGGTGGCTACATGCCTCTGAATTGTGTTACAATGAGGCTTGAAGGCATATTTATTGATTAGAAACAATGCAAAACCCTAAACATCCAAAAACATAACCGTAGGAGATGAAGTGCCAAAACTATGGGCCCTACTTGTGCAAATTGGTGTTTCAACTTCTCGGGGTCGTAACTTTGGCATCCTATCTCTGTTTGAAGCGCATGATACATCTTTAGAAATACCTATCCGAGGACTAAAACTTTTTATCTCAAATGTATATTTTGGAGAAAAATTGGCCTTGCTAGCGAAGTGATGCCCAAAAAATGTCATTTAGGGCCTCAAAATGGCTCCGGAAGTTCAGGACCCAAAAAAAATACTAAAAATAGTAAGTTGTGTTGAAACAAAAAAATGAAATAACTGATGATGCGGGTCTAAATGGAATAGGTGGGTGGCCAACAATATCCACGTGGCTCATTAGGGCATCCAAATGGTTCTGAAAGTTTAGGAACCGACAACCTGCAAAAAATAGTAAGTTGTGCTTAAAGTGAAAAGCTACAAGAATTGATGGTACATGTTCAAATGGAATAGGTGGGTGGCCACCGATATCCACCTGGATCATTACTCTCTCCTTAGGAGAGAAAGGTTCCCATTGCGTTGAGATCCTCCATGAGATGAGGCATATTCTGTTCAACTGGGTATTAGATTTTTGGAAGATGTCATGGACCTGCGGGCGGACATGCTGGATGCATTTAGTAAATTTTATCAACCTCAGTCAATACATGTGTGGATTCTGTTTGTGTATTTATATGAGGTATGGAAACATCAAGAGGCTATGCATCAAGGGTCAGATCAGTGGAGTGCTTGTCCTGACAATGTAAAGGAACCTCTGTGAGTGAGGAGAAAATGTCCTCGTATCCTCCATGACTGTGTCGATATGCTGAAGCTGTGTAGGGGAGCCCTATTTTGAGGTTTTGGCCACAATATTCTTCTTTCCCTGTGAGCGAGTTGTAAGGAAATTAAATTTCTTGGTTTGGGAAACAATCTTACTGCGTTTTTTTGCAGTAGTCAAAGAGATGACAAGAGGTGGTACTACCTCTCGTAGCTGAGGTGAGGTGAAGACAAGCCCTAACTTATAGCAATCACCAAAAGAGAAAAATGAGTTCCACAAGTTATGGCTTAAAGGAAGATGACAAGCTGACTGGAAGGGATGACTTCCATGCTTGGAAGATGATATTAGATCTCAAATTAGAAGACCATGATCTCATGGACTATGTACTGGGTAAGATACAAGAACCTCCATCCACTGCTACTGCTGCTGCTAAAACCAAGTATAAGAAAGGGGATATCAAAGCAAAGCTAATGATCAGGGAATCCATACATAAAAGTCTGTTTTCCTACATATTTGAGCTAGGCACATCCAAAGAGATGTATGATAAGCTGATACAAATGTTCAAAGTAAACAATGCAAACCAGGTGCTATTCTTCAAGAATCAATTGAAGAATCTGAAGAAAGGCAGGGATGAATCTGTGCAAACATACTTTCTAAAACTAACAGAGATCAGGAACAATTTGCTGGCTATTGGGGACACAATAGTTGATCGTGAGATGGTACTCACCGCACTTAGAGGGCTCCCATATGAATGGCAAGTATTCAACACTACCATTCTCAATAATAATACAATTCCTAACTTTGACGAGCTACTGTCAAGATGCATGCAATAAGAGACAAGAATGAAGGAATACGAAAATGACAGAAATGCTGCCTATGCTACTCTTTCTAGAAAGAAGAACTCTGGTGGTCCAAAGAACAAAGGAAGAGCAGGGGCCCAAGGAAAGAAGGGCAAGTGTTTCACTTGTCATAGGCCAGGTCATCATGCTAGAGAATGTCCTTTCAAGAAGGATTCTCCTGATAGTGATGACAATAACAACAACCAGAGGAATTTAAATCAAAGAAACAACAGGTACAAAGGAAAGAGGAAGGCTCCCTCTGGCGGAAACAATCAACCTTTCAAAAGGTCTAGAAACTCCAGGTATGAGGAGTCAAATGTTATTGATAAAAGAAATGAATACATTCTTGTATCTTCCCTCTCTGCTGCATACCCGCCCGACACTATGGATGTTTGGTTGATAGATAGTGGTGCCTCAAGACATATCACTGGGTTCAAGGAAGCACTCTCTGACATGGTTGAGAAGGATACTAATCTAGAAATTATCCTTGGATATAATGCCACATATCCTATGAAAGGTACAGGGACTGTGACCCTCCACTTGTCTCAAGGACAAGTCCTACATTTGCAGGATGTACTCTATGTACCAAAATTTAAGAAGAACATTGTGTCTATATCAGCCCTGGAAGACAAAGGTTTCAATGTGGCATTCACTGATGCAAAGGTGCGCATGTGGAAGAAGAATCTCAAGGAAGCTATCCTGATTGGTTTTAGAGTTGGAACACTCTACCAGGTTGAAGGAAGTCCAGTGGGAGCTATGACATGTGATACTATCCGACAAAATGAACTATGGCACCAGAGGTTTGGACACCTTCATTACAAGGCCCTTCCCGAAGCAAGAAAGGTGGTGACATGGATGCCTGATTTTGGAAATAATCATGAAGGTGTATGTAAGGGTTGTGCCGAAGGAAAGCATACAAGGGGACCTTTCCCCTCAAGTGTCACAAAGACATTTGCTATTTTGGAACTAGTCCATTCTGATCTATCTGGTATGCTACCCGTGACATCCTTGGGAGGATGTTATTACTATATGACATTCAGTGATGACTTCTCCCGCAAAACCTGGATATACTTCTTGAAGAAGAAGGATGAGGCTTTCATGTGGTTCCCTACCTTCAAAGCCTTGGTGGAAAATATGACAGGGAAGAAGATCAAGATTTTGAGGACCGACAATGGCACTAAATATGAGTCAAATGAGTTCAAGGACTTTTGCAGAGAAGCTGGCATTAAGAGGGAGACTACTACTCCCTATACTCCTGAGTAGAAGGGCGTTGCTGAATGAAATAACAGGACCATTGTGGAAGTTTCCTGTGCCATGCTATGTGACCATGGTCTACCAAAGTTTCTGTGGGGAGAAGCTGCGAATACTGTTGTATACATTCAAAACCGATGCCCTCATTCCGCCCTGGACTCCAAAACTCCCGAAGAGGTTTTCACTGGTAAGAAACCTGACGTCTCACATTTTAGAATTTTTGGATGTCTTGTTTATTTTCATGTGCCAAAAGAAAAAAGAAGTAAGCTGGATGCTCCTCGGAAGAAAGGAATGTTTGTGGGCTAGAACGAAACTTCTAAGGCCTATAGAGTGTATGTACCTGGTCAAAGGGAAGTAGAGATATGCCATGATGTCACTTTTGATGAAGATTCTTCCCTGAAGAAAGTAGTAGATCTTCCGAGATCTGAGGAAAATCATGAAGCAAGGCCTGGAAATAAAGAAGAACCGCAGGATGAGACAATGCCTGATGTTGAACGACCAATGGACCCAATCGACCCATCTCCTTCACTGAGAAAGAGACCATCATGGCTCAGGGACACTCTCGAAGATGCTGAGGGACATGCTGCCCTGAGGGGGACATTCTGGGAAAGAAAGAAGCCATGTAGATACCAAGGGTATCTGGCTGCCATGAGTACTATTGTACAATCCGAACCTGGATCTTTTGAGGTAGCCATAAAGCATAAAGTCTGGAAGAATGCTATACACGAAGAATATGAGTCCATAATGAAGAATGATGTCTGGGATGTGGTTCCAAGACCAAAGGACAAATCAGTTGTCACCGCGAAATGGCTCTACAAGATCAAGCATGGATCTGACGGAAGTGCTCAAAAGTTCAAGGCAAGATTTGTTGCCGTGGCTTCTCTCAAAAGGAAGGAATACATTATGATGACATATTTGCACCTGTGGCACGATACACCACCATTCGATCAATCATAGCCCTTGCTGCTATGCAAGGATGGAGTCTTCATCAGATGGATGTCAAGACCGCTTTTCTGCATGGTGCACTAAAAGAAGAGGTGTATGTAGAACAACCTCTGGGGTTTGAAGTCCAGGATCAGGACACTCATGTCTGCAGGTTGAAGAAAGCCCTCCATGGGTTGAAGCAAGCACCCAGAGCTTGGTACGAGTGGATAGATAGCTATTCGATGAAGTCGGGCTTCACTCGAAGTAATGATGATCTGAACCTTTACTTCAAGGTTGTCCAGGGGAAGCCTCTCATTCTGGTGTTGTATGTGGATGACCTCTTCCTGATAGGTGCTGACCCTCTCATTCATCAATGCAAGAGGGAGCTCGCTGCTAAGTTTGAGATGAAGGACCTAGCACTGATGCACTACTTCCTAGGCCTGGAGGTCTGGCAAAGACCTGGAGAGATTTTCCTTTCTCAAGGAAAATACATTGGGAAACTTCTGGAAATATTTGGTATGGTGGACTGCAAGTCCGTGTCAACACCAATGGAACTCGACTTCAAGAAGTTGAGTGGCAGCGTTGTTGGGCCCGTATTGGCAAATACTACTGAGTATCATCAACTCGTAGGGGCCCTGATTTTCTTAGTGAACACCCGTCATGATATATGTTTTGCAGTGAACACTTTGAGTCAACAGATGGTTGAACCTCATCACTTTCACTGGGTTGGTGCCAGGAATGTTCTGAGATACCTTCAGGGCACGATAAACCATGGACTGAGATACACTACCGGGAGCATGACACTCCTTGGATATACTGATGCTGATTAGGCTGGCGGTGTGGTGGATCGTAAGAGCACATCAGGATGCAGCTTCAATCTTGGTTCTACTTAGATTTCATGGAGGAGCAGGAAGCAGAAGTCGGTGGCTTTGAGCACCGCAGAGGCCGAATACATTGCAGCAAGTATGGCCTGTTGTGAAGAAGTTTGGTTGTGAAAGCTCTTTAGTGAGCTATTTGGACATGTGCTAGATACCACCATGATACTTTGTGATAACTAGAGTGGGATTCGCTTGACCGAGAATCCTGTGTTCCACGACTGATCCAAGAATATTGATATCAGGTATCATTTCATCCGAGATATGGTACATTGAGGCGCCGTAAGGCTCGATCATATAGGAACTGATGAGCAGGTCACGAATATTCTCACTAAGCCCTTGGGGAAGTTCAAGTTCCTAACCTTCCGTGAGAGACTTGGTATCATGGAACGACCCTATGATGTGTGTCTTGTTGGACGATGAGCTCAAGGAGCTCTGGGGGGCTTTGGGGACAGCTTCTTAGAGCTATGAGCAACCACAAGGCAAGGCTTGCCAAACCTTGTTGTTGTGCTTGGACCCCACCGTTGTGATTATTGAGTTGATTCACCTCTCATTATCTGTGCCCCATATGCATCCTACCCATTGAGTTCAGGGCTCATGGGAAGTACCTCTCATTTGGCCAATGAGGTGGGAAAAGCTAGAGACCAGTAGCAAAGACTGATGGACGCATCAGAGATTGCCGTACTCTCTATCTAGGATGGCATGGTCCAACCACTTGATCTGGGATCAATTCTAGTGAGGTCTCGGACCTCCGCCTAACTTCGGGTCAGATGAACCAACTTCGGGTTGGTTGGAGACTCTTTGTGAATCCGATAGAGGTTTCAGACCTCTGGGAGGAATTTTTCAGCCGGGGGATGATGTATTTGTGACTGACCCACTTCTGTTTTGAAATAAAGAGGCCAACAAAGAAGTTACGGCTGGATGACGCACGATGTTTGATTGCACTGGTGGATAGAGTTCTCCCTAGTTGAGAGGGAGTGTTAAATTTGGACAACTAGGTCCAAACTCCATCTTGTGATGCTCAGATAAAGATTTCAATATTTGTATTGGATTCCTCTTTCAGAGAGGTGTAAAATCGATATAAAATTGATTTTAATATGAGGAGCAGAACATTTATTTTGAATTTATTATTTATAATAAATTTAAGAATATCATGGGTTGTATAGCTCCTTTTGACAATAACAACATCACATCACATATTCTATAACTTATAACTTCCTTGTGTAAAAAGATTAATTATTTTTTACTTTAATAAATATACTTCAGACAAATTACATATTTAACTATGATGTCAATTTACTTCAATTTTTTACTTATTCCAAGTTGATGTAACATTTGACAATTCACAAATAGATTGTGCTTTACTGAGTTTGAAGTTTTGAAATACAATTTTATATGATTTTTTATATTAAACCTAAAATCTAATCTAATATTCTTTTAGACATGAGGTGTTGTAAGTTTTAACACTGGGTTAGTTTGCTTTCCCTGTGTAAAATCAAGCATAATTTACAGAAAAATAATTGTATTTCAACCATAATTGTTATAACCATAAATTAGGATTGAAATACAATAATTACAGTTGGGATAAAGATTTATGGTTATAACATTGAGAATCAGAGGAGACTACTGCATCTTTATCCCAACTGTAATTATTGCTACCGCCATTATTCCCACTGTAGACTGAATCATATGATCTCTGCTCAACTTTCTTCTTCCTCTTTTTATCAATCTCTTCTTTCTCATCGACCCTTACTCTTCGGCTCCTCTTTTCTTTGGTTATCATTATTTTGGGAACTGCAAGCTCCAGACCTAATTCTCTTGCAGGTTTCTCTTCTCTGTCGAATTTGTGGGTGCCCATTTTTTTCTCTATTTCCAAACTCGTTCTCTCTTTTTTATCCAAGCTGCCCACTCTACTGTTGCGAAAATTGTCCCACAATGAAAACTTTCCATCGTCCAACTGTACAAAATATGGACTGTTAAGCATGGCCCTCCTCACCTGTAGTGTCAGAGGAAGACCTTCTGAAATTATGTTCTAGACATTCCTTAGCATAAGCTTGGACGTAACTTCTCTCACTGTCAAACCAGCGACTTCTTCTGAAAATACTATCAGCAGTTCTGATTCAAGCGTCTGCTCTTCTTCTGTTGTGACATCTTCCCACAAGATAATGTATTTGTTTCCACAGCTGAAAAATAAGATAAACCAACGAATTATATTACTGAAGTTACAGAATAAGCAGCAATGGTGTACCATGGATTTACATTAATGCTGGATAACAGTGGCATACGTGCTTCGCGTTTGTACTCCAGTCTTGACAACAATAAAATCAAATACAGCGCAGCCATGTTAGCCAAACTATTACCATAAATAAAAATTACAAGACACAACTGACTGGAACAGCTTATTCCATGCCCTAATTTCTGGCTGGTGGATTACTGTCAAGTGACCATGATTTAGAGTCACGAATTCATACAAGGGTTCACTATTTTTATGAACCTAGATTTATGAACAGAGTCTGAGGAAGCTGGATTTATGAACAGAGTCTGTTGTTCCTTTGAGTTAAATTCTTATATTCTACGAGAAACAAAAAAACATGAAACTGTGTAATGACAATGCTCTGACATGGTTACTGTCAGTAATAGAGAGAAACTATTACCTGTCAATCTCAGTTTTGTTAAAATCATCATCGTCCTCCACATGAACCTGAACCTGAGTAAACACAGTTGCACAGCCACACAAAAGCCTATTCAGCACTATGCTGAATCTGATCTGATTCATATGTGGGCCAATGATGAATATTTCTAAAAAAAGTTAAAACTATAAACTATACAGTAATTGTTAAAGAAGTTATTGTTCTGTGTTGTATGAGACTAGGTCACGCAGCCCATACCCTAACCAAGGGGCATATTTAAAATGCACACACACACACTCTTCCCATGATTTTCCTACCTAAACCAAAACTATCACATACCTGATGCCTTGCCTCTGCTATTACCTTTGTAGGTATCAATGGCGCCCTGATCTTCTCTTTTTCATTCCTCTCGTTGTTGCTATTGTTTTGCATGGATTGCTGGTCTGGCTCACTGGTGGGTTTTGCGAGGAAATCTTGGACAAATGAGGAAACATTCCATGGAGATTTGTTTATTGTGCAAACCCTATGTTTCTCTATCCTCCGCTTCCTCCTTTTTGGGAATTGCAGGGAATGGCGGGGTTTGCATTAACTCGGCTGAATCTGAGCAATCGTCGTCATTATCGTTTGGCTTCAACACGCCCGCCATGTCTGGATTCGTGGTGGGGAGATTGGACTGCTTCTCGATATAATGGTGCGGGTGGTTTGACACTATTGGAGCTGCACTCGACTCTGTGAACGATTTCATGTGGAGAACTGCCGGAGTATTGGAGATTAGGGCATCAGGGAAAGAGGGTTCAACGGTTGATGGAGCATCAGGAAAAGTAAACACAAAAGGGGAAGATCGGTGCCGGTTTCAAATCCTCATTGGTGGCTCTATTGCGGAGGAGAGAAGGAGGTGAATATTGCGGAGGTCTCTGCAATAGACGACGACGAAGAGGGGTTTAGGCAATGGGCGTCGATATGGTGTGGTGTGGGATTACAAAGTCTCCAATATATAAGTTGAAGAACGCCTTAGAGACGAATGGAGAGGGCACCCAAGATATATCCAATCGAGAGAAACACCGTGTCCGTGGTGGATTGAGTAATAATAATATAGTCGATAAGGACACCTGCCAAACACGCATCTCGAGTAAATTAGATTGGGATCAAAATTACATTTCATTGAAAAGCTGGGGACAGGGAGAGTTTAAAAAAGAAAACTGCGATTTAATTAAAAATAGGGTAGGAAAAAAAATATTAATAATTAATTTTCAGGAGAGATGCTCAACATTCAAGGAGAGACTATATACAATCCAGTATTGGGTAGATGTTATTTAAAAAAGTAAATTTAAATGGTAATGTTTCGTATTTAATATTTTTTTAGGGATAGCGTTTTATAATTTAATAGGGGATCACCCTCTACAATATAATATGGGTTTTCTTAAACTTAAATGTAATGTTTAGCATTTAATATTTTTTATCTAGCGTGTTTTACAATTGAGTTTGAGGATACATATGAGGTTTAACGTTTAAATGATAATGTTTAATATTTAATATGTTTGATCCATCGGGCTCTACGAGTCAATATGGGGCGCTGTACAACTCAATATGGGGATCGTTCTCTACAACTCAGTGTGGAGATACATCTCAGGTTTTTCGTGCGTCCATCTTCATAGCCCGATGGCAGTAAGTTGCTGGTAGCACTTAGAGGCTTATTAATACTATAAAAAAGTATAGTGAATAAATAAAAATATAAATAAAGTAAAGGTATGCTAAATAGATAAAATCTCTTTTGGGTATTGTAAATAAATAAAAATATAAATGAACTAGAGATATGGTAAACAAATAAAAATATGAATGAGTTAGAGGTGTGGTATATAAATAAAAATATATCCAATAGGATTAGAAATCAACATCAAATTATATACCAAACCTATGGGTCAAATAACATATCAAATAAAAGAGGCATGGTACATAAATAACACATATTTCTATATTTACTCCATAAATTTCTTTATATTTACCAACATTAAAAAAAGAGGTTTTATTGACATGAAGCCTATGGGCCAAATACCATGGACTAAATTATTATTAATACCATGAAAAAAAACATTATAACCCTAATATTAATATTATTGAATTTAATAACTTTGGATTAATACAATATTAAATTTGTTAGGAGTGTGAAAAAATAATAATGCTCCTAAAGAGGAAAATAAGAGAGTAAAAAATATAACAATGCTCTTATTTAATTAAAAATAGCTTAGGAAAAAAATTTATTAATAATAAGTTGCTCCTATCTTTGAATCTAGAAAATAGGGTAACTCTAGGATAATTTTCGCATAGGTAGTTTAATTTATAGACAAAACGACCTTTTTCACGACTCAAAATTAGACAGAGACTTTTAAAAACTTGAGGTTAAATTGTTTAATATGTATAATTGGAGTGCCCCTAGGGGGTTTTGAGGGTGTTGAATCCATTTATGCATTCAAAAATGTATTTGAAACAACAACAAATCTTGAAATTGTATTGTCCGATTTTGATGAATTCATGCTAAAAAGGCTATTTAGTCTATAAGTTAGACTACGCCCTTTTTGCATGTCACTTCAAGTTGCTATAAAATCATGGAAAGTGGATGATTTTGGAAAAGCCAATTTCATGATAAAATTTATACTTATGTTAATGAGTTTGAAGTATGTCACTTCAAGTTGCTATAAAATCATGGAAAGTGGATGATTCTGGAAAAGCCAATTTCATGATAAACTTTATACTTATGTTAATGAGTTTGAAGTCACTTCATTGGAATGGAGGTATTGTTATATCCAAAAACTTCAAATGCTTTATGATGAGTGTAAAGTTTATTTGGTGGATAGGTTTTACCATTTTGTCATACCAAAATTTTCCTTAAAACTCTGGTTAGTATTGTTATATCCAACCACTTTATATTCATTTAATTCAGGATTTATCAAGATACAATAAGGATGTAATTAATATTTTCAAATATTATAACTTTGACGTGAATATATATATATATATATATATATATATATATATATATATATATATATAATTCATTTTACAAATATTTCATCAAAAAAAGATTTTGGAGAAACAATTTCTATTCTTTGTATTGAATTAACCTTTTTCCTTGGATTTCTTAAAGAGGTGATCTACACTCTACTATGAGGTAGATCTCATGTAAAAACATAAACCTAAATGTAAATCACTGATACAAATTTGTGCAGGAATGCAATAGAATAAACATATAACCATAAATACAAAGAAGCAGCGGAAATAACACTTTATTGCATTAATATCAAATAACAGAAATATGCTTACAGACATAATGGAAATAAAATAGCTAGGGCTCCCGTAGCTTATCTCTGAGAAGAGATGTGGTGGCTACATGCCTTTGAATTGTGTTACAATGAGGCTTGAAGGCATATTTATTGATTAGGAACAATGAAAAACCCTAAACATCCAAAAACCTAACCGTAGGAGATGAAGTGCCAAAACTATGGGCCCTATTTGTGTAAATTGGTGTTTCAACTTCTCGGGGTCATAACTTTGGCATCCTATCTCCGTTTGAAGCGCATGATACATCTTTAGAAAGATCTATCCGAGGACTAAAACTTTTG
The DNA here is from genome assembly GCA_034641835.2 of Pinus albicaulis. NCBI lineage: Eukaryota > Viridiplantae > Streptophyta > Pinopsida > Pinales > Pinaceae > Pinus > Pinus albicaulis. The sequence goes on from JAXQQM020082549.1 coordinate 69,520, forward strand.
ATCTCAAATGTAGATTTTGGAACAAAATTGGCCTTGCCAGCGAAGCGATGCCCAAAAAACATCGTTTAGGGCCTCAAAATGGCTCCGGAAGTTCAGGACCCAAAAAAACTACTAAAAATAGTAAGTTGTGCTGAAACAAAAAAATGAAATAACTGATGATCCGGGTCTAAATGGAATAGGTGGGTAGCCAACAATATCCACGTGGCTCATTAGGGCATCCAAATGGCTCTGAAATTTCAGGAATTGACAACCTGCAAAAAACAGGAAGTTGTGCTTAAAGTGAAAAGATGCAAGAATTGATGGTACATGTTCAAATGGAATAGGTGGGTAGCCACCGATATCCACCTGTATCATTCCTCTCTCCTTAGGAAAAAAAGGTTCCCATTGCATTGAGATCCTCCATGAGATGAGGCATATTCTGTTCAACTGGGTATTAGATTTTTTGAAGATGTCATGGACCTGCGGGCAGACATGCTGGATGCATTTAATAAATTTGGTTTCTTTATCAACCTCAGTTAATACATGTGTGGATTCTGTTTGTGTATTTATATGAGGTATGGAAACATCAAGAGGCAATGCATCGAGGGTCAGATCAGTGGAGTGCTTGTCCTGATAGTGTAAAGGAACCTCTCTGAGTGAGGAGAAAATGTCCTCGTATCCTCCATGAATTTGTCGATATGCTGAAGCTGTGTACGGGAGCCCTATTTTGAGGTTGTGGCCACAATATTCTTCTTTCCCTATGAGCGAGTTGTAAGGAAAATAAATTTCTTGGTTTGGGAAACTATCTTACTGCGTTTTTTTGCAGTAGTCAAAGAGATGACAAGAGGCGGTACTACCTCTCGTAGCTGAGGTGAGGTGAATACAAGCCCTAACTTATAGCAATCCCCAAAAGAGAAAAATGAGTTCCACAAGTTATGGCTTCAAGGAGGATGACAAGCTGGCTGGAAGGGATGACTTCCATGCTTGGAAGATGATATTAGATCTCAAATTAGAAGACCATGATCTCATGGACTATGTACTGGGTAAGATACAAGAACCTCCATCCACTGCTACTGCTGCTGCTAAAACCAAGTATAAGAAGGGGGATATCAAAACAAAGCTAATGATCAGGGAATCCATACATAAAAGTCTGGTTGCCTACATATCTGAGCTAGGCACATCCAAAGAGATGTATGATAAGCTGATACAAATTTTCAAAGTAAACAATGCAAACCAGGTGCTATTCTTCAAAAATCAATTGAAAAATCTGAAGAAAGGCAGGGATGAATCTGTCGAAACGTACTTTCTGAAACTCACAGAGATCATGAACAATTTGCTGGCTATTGGGGACACAATAGCTGATCTTGAGATGGTACTCACTGCACTTGGAGGGCTCCCATATGAATGGCAAGTATTCAACACTACCATTCTCAATAATAATACAATTCCTAACTTTGACGAGCTACTATCAAGATGCATGCAAGAAGAGACAAGAATGAAGGAATACGAAAATGACAGAAATGCTGCCTATGCTACTCTTTCTAGAAAGAAGAACTCTCGTGGTCCAAAGAACAAAGGAAGAGCAGGGGCCCAAGGAAAGAAGGGCAAGTGTTTCACTTGTCATAGGCCAGGTCATCATGCTAGAGAATGTCCTTTCAAGAAGGATTCTCCTGATAGTGATGAGAATAACAACAACCGGAGGAATGGGAATCAAACAAACAATAGGTCCAAAGGAAATAGGAAGGCTCCCTCTAGCAGAAACAATCAACCTTTCAAAAGGTCTAGAAACTCTACGTATGAGGAGTCAAATTTTGTTGATAAAAGAAATGAATACATTCTTGTATCTGCCCTCTCTGCTGCATCCCCGCTCGACACTATGAATGTCTGGCTGATAGATAGTGGTGCCTCAAGACACATCACTGGGTTCAAGGAAGCACTCTCTGACATGGTTGAGGAGGATACTAATCTAGAAATTATCCTTGGAGATAATGCCACATATCCTGAGAAAGGGACAGGGATTGTGACCCTCCACTTGTCTCAAGGACAAGTCCTACATTTGCAGGATGTACTCTATGTACCAAAATTGAAGAAGAACCTTGTGTCTATATCAGCCCTGGAAGACAAAGGTTTCAATGTGGCATTCACTGATGGAAAGGTGCGCATGTGGAAGAAGAATCTCAAGGAAGCTATCATGATTGGTTTTAGAGTTGGAACACTCTACCAGGTTGAAGGAAGTCCACTAGGAGCTATGACATGTGATACTATCCGACAAACTGAACTATGGCACTGGAGGTTTGGACACCTTCATTACAAGGCCCTTCCCGAAGCAAGGAAGGTGGTGACAGGGATGCCCGAATTTGGAAATAATCATGAAGGTGTATGTAAGGGTTGTGCCGAAGGAAAGCATACAAGGGGACCTTTCCCCTCAAGTGTCACAAAGACATCTGATATTTTGGAACTGGTCCATTCTGATCTATCTGGTATGCTACCCGTGACATCCTTGGGAGGATGTTATTACTATATGACATTCAGTGATGACTTCTCCCGCAAAACCTTGATATACTTCTTGAAGAAGAAGGATGAGGCTTTCATGTGGTTCCGTACCTTCAAAGCCTTAGTGGAAAATATGGCAGGGAAGAAGATCAAGATTTTGAGGACCAACAATGGCACTGAATATGAGTCAAATGAGTTCAAGGACTTTTGCAAGGAAGCTGGCATTAAGAGGGAGACTACTACTGCCTATACTCCTGAGCAGAAGGGCGTTGCTGAACGAAAGAATAGTACCATTGTGGAAGCTGCCCGTGCCATGCTATGTGACCAGGGTCTACCAAAGTTTCTGTGGGGAGAGGCTGCAAATACTGCTGTATACATTCAAAACCGATGCCCTCATTCTGCCGTGGACTCCAAAACTCCTGAAGAGGTTTTCACTGGTAAGAAACATAACGTATCACATTTTAGAATTTTTGGATGTCCTGTTTATTTTCATGTGCCAAAAGAAAAAAGAAGTAAGCTAGATGTTTCTGGGAAGAAAGGAATGTTTGTGGGCTACAACGAAACTTCTAAGGCCTATAGAGTCTATGTACCTGGTCAAAGGGAAGTAGAGATATGACATGATGTCACTTTTGACGAAGATGCTTCCCTGAAGAAAGTAGTATATCTTCCGAGATCTGATTAAAATCATGAAGCCAGGCCTGTAAATCAAGAAGAACCGCAAGATGAGACAATGCCTGATGTTGAAGGACTAATGGACCCAATCGATCCATCTCCTTCACTTAGAAAGAGACCATCATGGCTCAGGGACACTCTCGAAGATGCTCAGGGACATGCTGCCCTGAGGGGGACATTCTGGGAAAGCAAGAAGACATGTAGATACCAAGGGTATCTGGCTGCCATGAGTACTATTGTACAATCTGAACCTGGATATTTTGAGGAAGCCGTAAAGCATCAAGTCTGGAAGAATGCTATGCATGAAGAATATGAGTCCATAATGAAGAATGATGTTTGGGATGTGGTTCCAAGACCAAAGGAAAAATCTGTTGTCACCGTAAAATGGCTCTACAAGATCAAGCATGGATCTGAAGAAAGTGCTGAAAAGTTCCAGGCAAGATTTGTTGCCCGTGGCTTCTCTCAAAAGGAAGGAATAGATTATGATGACATATTTGCACCTGTGGCATGATATACCGCCATTCGATCAATCATAGCCCTTGCTGCTACGCAAGGATGGAGTCTTCATCAGATGGATGTCAAGACTGCTTTTCTGCATGGTGCAATAAAAGAAGAGGTGTATGTAGAACAACCTCTGGGGTTTGAAGTCTAGGATCAGGACATTCATGTCTATAGGTTGAAGAAAGCCCACTATGGGTTGAAGCAAGAACCCAGAGCTTGGTACGAGAGTATAGATAGCTATTTGATGAAGCTGGGCTTCACTCGAAGTCATGATGATCTGAACCTTTACTTCAAGGTTGTTCAGGGGAAGCCTCTCATTCTGGTGCTATATGTGGACGACCTCTTTCTGACAGGTGCTGACCCTCTCATTCATCAATGCAAGAGGGAGCTCGCTGCTAAATTTGAGATGAAGGACCTAGGACTGATGCACTACTTCCTAGGCCTGGAGGTCTGGAAAAGACCTGGAGAGATTTTCCTTTCTGAAGGAAAATACATTGTGAAACTTCTGGAAATATTTGGTATGGTGGACTGCAAGTCCGTGTCAACACCAATTGAACTCAACTTCAAGAAGTTGAGTGGCAGCGCTGCTGGGCTCGTATTGGCAAATCCTACTGAGTATCGTCAACTCGTAGGGACCCTGATGTTCTTAGTGAACGCCCGTCCAGATATATGTTTTGCAGTGAACACTGAGTCAACAGATGGTTGAACCTCATCACTTTCACTGGGTTGGTGCCAGGAATCCTCTGAGATACCTTCGGGGCACGATAAAGCATGGACTGAGATACAATGCCGGGAGCGTGACAGTCCTTGGATATACTGATGCCGATTGGGTTGGCAGTGTGGTGGATCATAAGAACACATCGGGATGCAGCTTCAATCTTGGTTCTGCTTCGATTTCATGGATGAGCAGGAAGCAGAAGTCGGTGGCTTTGAGTACAGTAGAGGCCGAACGCATTACAATGAGTATGGCCTGTTGTGAAGCAGTTTGGTTGCGAAAGCTCTTTAGTGAGCTGTTTGGACATGTGCTAGATACCATCGTGATACTCTGTGATAACCAGAGTGGGATTCGCTTGACCAAGGACCCTGTGTTCCATGACTGATCCAAGCATATTGATATCAGGTATCATTTCATCAGGGATATGGTACAACAAGGTGTCGTAATGCTCGATCATATAGGAACTGATGAGCAGGTCGCGGATATTCTCACTAAGCCCCTGGGGAAGGTCAAGTTCCTAACCTTCTGTGAGAGACTTGGTATCGTGGAACGACCCTATGATGTGTGTCCTGCTGGACGATGAGCTCAAGGAGCTCTGGGGGGCTTTGGAGACAGCTTCTCGGAGCTATGAGCAACCATAAGGCTAGGCTTGCCAAACCTTGTTGGTGTGCTTGGACCCCACCGTTGTGATTATTGAGTTGGTTCACCTCTAATTATCTGTGCCCTGTATGCATCCTACCCATTGAGTTCAGGGCTCATGGGAAGTACCTCTCATTTGGCCAATGAGGTGGGAAAAGCTAGAGACCAGTAGCAAAGAATGATGGACACATCATAGATTTCTATACTCTCTGTCTAGGATGGCACGGTCCAACCACTTGATCTGGGATCAAGTCTAGTGAGGTCTCGGACCTCTTCCTGACTTCGGGTCAGATGAACCAACTTCGGGTTGGTTGGAGACTCTTTGTGAGTCTGATAGAGGTTTCGGACCTCTGGGCTGAATTTGTCAGCCGGGGGATGATGTCTTTGTGACTGACCCACTTCTGTTCTGAAATAAAGAGGCCAGCAAAGCAAGTTACGACGGGATGACGCACGATGTTTGATTGCACTAGTGGATGGAGTTCTCCCTAGTTGAGAGGGAGTGTTAAATTTGGACAACTAGGTCCAAACTCCATCTTGTGATGCTCAGATGAAGATTCCAATATTTGTATTGGATTCCTCTTTCAGAGAGATGTAAAATCGATATAAAATTGATTTTAATCTGATGAGCAGAACATTTATTTTGAATTTATTATTTATAATAAATTTAAGTGCAAGTCGGCCTTAAGGTTTTACACCCCCAACAGATGTGTCACACACTTCAATGGTGGATATAAATCAGTCAACCTTGGAGAGCATTTCTCTCACTCAACATCACACATCTTCTCCTCTGATTATATACGAGCATCTGAGAAGCAGTTTCATTTGCCATGTGAGAAGAAGGGCGAAATCTACTGCAACAAAAAGGATGAAATTTACTGCAGCAAATTTTCTGTGGTTAGGGTTTCTGGGCAAGTTTGACCAGTGTTGACTTTGGTCAATGCATGGTCTGAATTGGCTGAAATTTGGTGGAAAGTTTGATTTTTGAAGGCTGTACTCATTGGCAGAAAAATCAAGGTCAAAAGGTTGACTGAAGTTGGAGCTGCGTTGACTTTATTGTCGCTGCCCTGTGTTGACTTTTTCTAGACTGTGTTGACTTTTCTAGGGTTGACATTGAGTTGACTGGGTGACTTATTTGAGGACTGATTTGAATTAAAAACAAAATGTAAATGTAAAAGTAATGTTTAACATTTAACATTTAAAATTAAACCCAATTAATGTAATGTCCGCCCTTATGAAAAATCAATTCTCTCCCAAAATATATAAATTTAACACAAATAACGATTCCAATTATATTTATCTTAGAGTGAAATAATATTTGTGAGAAAGGATTCCGAGAGCTAAGTGAAAAATAATATTTGTGGGAAAGGATTTCATAGTACGTACTACTATATTTTGTTTTTCTACCTTTTTGTTTTTACCTTTTCATATACTACGACTCCATGGATGCCATCATGTGTAATGATTCATTCTTACCACCAAATTAGAATGATTTAATTTCTGAGCCAAATTAGAATGATTTAATTTCTGAGTTGGGTGAAACAACACCAAATTAGAATGATTTAATATATTATAATATTAGTATTATTAAATTTCATAAATCTGGATTGGGGAGATTTGTATTTGAGTACACTGCATGCATTGACTCTCTCAAGTAAACTTAAACATAAATGTAAATGCATATTTCTCATAAAGTATTTTGAGGGTTGTGCCAAGTGGAAGATAATATTTGTGGGAAAGGATTTCGGGGATCTTGCCAAGTGGAAAATAATAATATTTGTGGGAAATGATTTCATAGTACAAAGTGCGATAGATTTTTAGGTTTGATTTTGTTTGCTCGTGCATTTTATTTTTTTCTCCCTTTTTGTTTTTACCTTTTCATCTATTTTTTTTTCTCCCTTTTTGTTTTTACCTTTTCATCTACTTCGAGTCCATGGATGTCATCGTGTGTAATGAATCACTCTTACCACCAAATTAGAATGATTCAAATTATAATGATTTAATTTTTTCCTTGACCGAAATACCACCAAATTACAATGATTTAACTTATGTGTTGAACGAAACACCACCAAATTAGAATGATTTAATTTCTGCCCTGGTTCAAACCTTGTGGGACTCTGAAACAAAGTGATTTCAATAATCTATTTCTAAATGTTTAAAAAACACCCTAGATCTATCTTAACTCGCGATCTATCAAGGGTTGAGAGGGATCAAATGTTTCTAGGTGCAAACCATTGATCAAATTTTCCACTCAAGAAGAAGGTTTACACCTCTATATATTTCATCTCTCTCAGCACTTGATAGATCCCGAGTTAAGATAAATCTAAATTAGTTATATAACAACTTTTGTGTAACTAGTTATATAACAACTTGTGTGTAACCTCCAAACCCTAAATCCACTTCACATTTCTTGTAGAGCTTGGAGATCAAGAATACATATTTAGTAATTTGAGTGCAACCCGGACAACTTCATGTCATAAACCCTCTTTACTCTTTTTCATTAGAAGTGTTACACTTTCCTCTTTTATTACGAAGGATTATTATTTACAGATTTTAATAGTTTAAGTTCAATTAAAATATACACTTATATTTCTAATAATAATCTTAATTTTTTATATATCTTAAATACTTATTATTATTTACTTTGATAAATTTTTCTCATGCAAACACATTTTAACTGTAATATATATATAATTTATTGAAGCATTATTTTTTATTTAAAATATTATTATCATTAAATATTTGATTTTAGTTTACACAAATTTTTTTATAAATTGTATAATTTACACATATATAAAATACCTATTAATTTTTACTTGTTGAATTATCATAACAATTTATTTAATTTATATAGCTATAATATTTTATATATATATATATATATATATATATATATTTGTTTAGATAAATTTTATTTCATATAAAAATTTTCTAAGTATTTTACTATTTTCTTCATATTAAAAATAATTATATTGTTTCTTACTTTAATAAAATTTAATGCACAAAAATTTACTTAATTTTAACTCACAAAAAAGACTTAATTTACATATGTAAAATATTATTATTTTCTTTACTTTGATACAAATTTCCTCATAGAAACACATTTTAACTATGATGTCAATTTAAGTAATTTTTCATACAACATATCAGAGGTAATAAGAATTGATTTGTGTTTATTTAGTTACAAATTTTATATTCTTTTTGTTTTCTTGAATATTAAATTTTTTTAATTTAAACTTATGTGACAAAATCACTCTCATATATTGAACTTCTCATATATATATATATATATATATATATATATATATATATATATATATATATATATATATATATATATATATATATATATATATATATATATATATATATATATATATATATATATATATATATATATATATATATATATATATATATATGTGTGTGTGTGTATGTTACTATTTTGTTTTTTTAATGTAATATTAAGTGACAACGTCACTTTCATACACTAGGTTGTGTAAAGAAGCAATGACAATATCATGGGTTGTATAGCTCCTTTTGACAATAACAACATCACATCACATATTGTATAACTTATAACTTATTTGTGTAAAAAGATTAATTATTTTTTACTTTAATAAATATACTTCAGACAAATTACATATTTAACTATGATGTAAATTTACTTCAATTTTTTACTTATTCCAAGTTGATGTAACATTTGACAATTCACAAATAGATTGTGCTTTACTGAGTTTGAAGTTTTGAAAAAATCAAGCATAATTTACAGAAAAATAATTGTATTTCAATCCGGACAATTAATTTACTAGAAGAAATTAGGAAGTGTATTTAAAAGATATCATTGATCATCCCTCAAAACATGCATGGATGCATGGTGTGCATAACAACTTATTTTGAAAGTTTTCTATGGGAAATCACTATGATTCATTATTCATAAGTGTAGAGACTTTCCCCTAGCTAGATATTGGAATTCCTCGGTAAGAAACACAACATAAATTCCCCCCCTACTCCACAAATCGATCACAGGCCAATCGGGTTATATTAGAGTAGATCCTTCAGAGATCTCGCCTTCACTGGTTTCCTCTTTCGATAATAGGTAGGATGAAGCTCTTTCTAAATCCCAATATTTCTACTGAACTGTGAAAATAAAGTATAAACAACAGCTTTATATCTCTAGTCCCCGTCCTCGTCCCAAGGGGAAAGAACATTTTGACTCACCTCGCCATTACCATTTGAAATACTTTGACTATTATAACATTGAGAATCAGAGGAGACTACTGCATCTTTATCCCAACTGTAATTATTACTACCGCCAGTATTCCCACTATAGACTGAATCATATGATCTCTTCTGAACTTTCTGCTTCCTCCTTTTACCATCTTCTTTGCAAGAGCCAATCTCTTCTTTCTCATAGACCCTTACTCTTCGGCTCCTCTTTTCTTTGGTTATCATTATTTTGGGAACTGCAAGCTCTAGACCTAATTCTCTTGCAGGTTTCTCTTCTCTGTCAAATTTGTGGGTGCCCATTATTTTCTCTATTTCCAAACTCGTTCTCTCCTTTTTATCCAAGGTGCCCATTCTACTATTGCGAAAATTGTCCCACAATGAAAACTTTCCATCGTCCAACTGTACAAAATATGGACTGTTAAGCATGGCCCTCCTCACCTGTAGTGTCAGAGGAAGACCTTCTGAAATTATCTTCTTGACATTCCTTAGCATAAGGATGGACCCAGCTTCTCTCACTGTCAAACTAGCAACTTCTTCTAAAAATACTATCAGTAGTTCTGATTCAAGCGTCTGCTCTTCTTCTGTTACTTGTGACATCTTCCCACAAGATAATGTATTTGTTTCCACAGCTGAAAAATAAGATAAACCAAAAAATTATATTACTGAAGTTACAAAATAAACAGAAATGGTGTACCATGGATTTGCATTAATGCTAGATAACAGTGGCATACCTGCTTCGTGTTTGTACTCCAGTCTTGACAAAAATAAAATCAAATACAGCGTAGCCATGTTAGCCAAAATATTACCATAAATAAAAATTACAAGACACAACTGACTGGTAAGAACAGCTTATTCCATGCCCTAATTTCTGGCTGGTGGATTACTGTCAAGTGACCATGATTTAGAGTCACGAATTCATACAAGGGTTCAATACTTTTTCAGTATATGGCAGGAAGCTAGATTTATGAACAGAGTCTGTTGTTCCTTTGAGTTAGATTCTTATATTCTACTAGAAAAAAAAAACATGAAACTGTGTAATGACAATGCTTTGACATGGTTACTGTCAGTAATAGAGAGAAACTATTACCTGCCAATCTCAGTTTTGTTAAAATCATCATTGTCCTCCACATGAACTATTGGAAATTAATTCCAACTGCTGAAGTCAATCAGCAGTAATTGCAGAGTAAATGAACAGCGGCACATTGAAGCCTGGGCAAAGGCGGTTGCCTGCTATATTAATGAAAATTGCAAAAGGATTGGAAAGCTTCACAGGTGCAGTACAGAACAGATGGGATTAGACCCCTTTGATATTTTATCCGAGGCGGTGGATGATTTCTTATCAACAGAATTTAATGCCAAGACTCAAAGTCTCGCCAGCAGGCAGAGCTTTGATTATAGACTGGAACAGGCTTTAAAGCCTTACCAATATAAACGGCAGAGTAAAGGATGAGACGGTAAATCGCAAGAATATCTTGCAAGTGTCTGAACATACAACACCACAGCCCTTTTTATTTTGGGCCGATGTGATCATACAAATCGCATGTATTATAAACAATTTCCCTCCCACAAATCAAAGCTCCGCGCTGGTCCCACAGACCATGTGACACATTTCAATTGAATCGCAACATCGCAATCGGGAGGACCTTTTGTGATGCCCCGATTGCACTGACCAAGAGGCGGACTCGATGAAGTTTATTATGGCGGGGTTTAATTGTTGTATCGCGTCCAGATTCCAATCGCAATCGGAAGATCTGCGAGTCATGCGTTTTGTTTGAAGTTTCGGACCTGACGCAGTTTATGCGGTATAATGTATAAGTTACATCGCATCTGCGGTTCAATCACAATCACAATTTTGATATGGTCGCGTGTTTTGTTATACGGCGCGGACTCGATTTGTTTATAGGACAAATTTAAAACAATGCCCATTGCATCTGTTTGCCAATCAGTGATCGGAATTTTTGTTATAAGGCGCAGTTGATTGTTTAAACTTGCGGACCTGATGTTTTATGTTTTATGTTTAATTTTAATATATGCGTGACAAATATATAAAGTAAAGGTCCAAGAGGCTATTGTAATGTTCCTTTTATGTTTTATGCACAGCAGTGCGTTGTTTAAAAAAACATAGAGCGTTTTATTTTATGTGACAGAGCATGAAAGAAATACGCAGCAGCGTACTTTCAGAGAGATAGAGAGTTTATTTTGAGAGACAGTGAGGTCTTCTCTGTGCACTATGTTGTAGCAGCAGTCACTATTTTGATTCCCTCTATTAGAGGAAGAATTTGTAACAGAATTTTTTATGAAATAGATGTTTGTTTTTATGAGTTGAAACTCTGTCTCCTGTAAGTGAAATTTTTATATTTCTCTGTGTTAAAGAGGAGAGTATTACTCTCTCCACTGTTTGTTCTGGAATTTTCAATATTCCAACATGGTATCAGAGCTAGTCCAGGCTCTTTTAAGGTCAAAGAAGCTAAAGGAAAGGATTTCTTTGTTGCAGCAGCTTCTCCAGCAGTGTGAAGACTCAGCCAAAAGAATTCAAGGTATTTCTCTATACAGTTTATTGTGTTACAGTTGCAGAATAGTCTATTATTTTAGATACACGATCAAGTGTTTTTGAATCATAGTTAAGAATGCAGAATGGCTGGAGCCAGCACTGGTATGGGTATGGGAAATATCCATCTCCCAATGTTTAATGGGAGAAATTATGACTACTGGTCAATAACTATGAGAGCATTATTTGTCTCCCAAGACTTATGGGAATTTGCTGAGGAAGGCTTTGAAGAGCCAGCAGATGTAGAAGAGTTTGAGATGTTAACTCAGGCAGGAAGAGAACTGTTGAAGAGCAATAAGAAGAAAGAATCCAAATATCTTTTATTTTTGTATCAAGCAGTGCATGAGAGTGTGTTTCCAAGGATAGCAGCAGCCAAGAGATCCAGAGAAGCATGGGAAACTCTCAAAACAGCCTATCAAGGTATGGAAAAAGTGAAGACATCAAAACTTCAGTTGCTGAGGAGAGACTTTAGGACTTTCTGTATGAAAGAGTCAGATACTATTGACTCATTCTTCACTCATGTGATTGGAATGGTCACACAAATAAGATCTCATGGAGAAAATCTTGAAGACAAGAGGATTGTCGAAAAAATATTGAGAAGTTTACCCTCAATATTTGATGTGATTTTCACCACCATAGAAGAGACTAAGGATCTAACAAAGTTTTCAGTAGATGAACTACATGCATCATTGATGACCCATGAACAGAGATTGGGTAGGAGTGAAAACTCATCTCTTGAGCATGCCTTTAAAACCCAGATGTATTTTAGAAGAGGAAGAGGGCAAGGCAGAGGAAACAAAAGAGGAAGAGGCAGAAGCCAAAACAGAGCTGGAAGGAACAACCCTTCACATTTGCATGGAAGGTGCAACAGTCAAAGTCACAGCCACGGCCAAGGCAGCAGCCAACATAGTGGTCAGCAGAATGCTTAAGGACAAAGGTATGACAAATCCAATGTCCAATGTCACTATTATAAAAAATATGGTCATTATGCTAATGAATGTAGAAAGAAGCAGAATGATATGGGAAATAGAACTAGTGCAAATTTCACTAGAGAAAATATCAGCCAAAATAATTTGTTTTTAGCTTGTAATATGGCTGAAGAAAAAAGTGAGGATTTATGGTTTCTAGACTCCAGTTGTAGTAACCATATGACAGGAAACATAGCCATGTTTTCTATGTTAGATGAGAGTGTGAAGTCACAAGTCACACTAGGAACTGATAACAAAGTTTCTGTTATGGGAAAAGGAGATGTAAATGTTTTAACAAGGAAAGTTGCAAAGAAATCCATAGCAGATGTTTATTATGTTCCAGGAATGAAGTGTAACCTCTTAAGTATTGGATAGCTTGTCCATAAGGGGTGTAATTTTTTCTTTAAGGATGATGTTTGTACCATCATGGACAAACCACCCAGCAAACAGTGTATTGTTGAAGTAAAGATGACAAAGAACAGAATGTTTCCTCCTAGAATGAGAGTGGATCTGAAAAATGAAGAAAAGATAGCAGCAGTGGCACAAGAGACTTTCCAAAGTGAATCAAAAGATGATAATTGGTTATGGCACTTGAGATTTGGACATCTCGACTTTGGAGGTCTTAATTTGTTGAACAGAAAAGGAATGGTAAGAGGTTTACCATTAATAGAGAAACCGGACAGCCTTTGTGAAGGTTGTATCTTGGGGAAACAACACAGAGAATTTTTTCCTTTCGAGAAAAACATAAGGGAAAAAAGCACCCTTAGAAATTGTCCACTCAGATTTGTGTGGACCGATGCAAACTCCATCGCTTTCAAGCAGCCACTATGTGTTAACATTAATAGATGATTTTACAAGAAAAACTTGGGTTTATTTTTTGAAAAACAAAAGTGAAGTGTTTGAGAAAATTTGCAATTTCAAAGCACTTGTTGAGAACGAGAGTGGACTGCATATCAAAGTCCTAAGAACTGATAGAGGAGGTGAGTATATATCTAAATATTTTCTACGTTTTTGTAGAGAAAATGTTATTCACAAGCAGTTTACAACTAGATATACTCCGCAGCAAAATGGAGTAGCCGAAAGGAAGAATAGAACCATAATGGACATGGCAAGGAGTATGTTAAAGGCAAAGAATTTACCGAATTATTATTGGGCTGAAGCTGTACATTTTGCAGCGTATATTTTGAATATATGCCCTACAAAAGCAGTTATGAACAAAGTGCCGGAAGAGGCATGGAGTGGCACAAAGCAAGGTGTCACACACATGAAGGTTTTTGGATGTGTGGCTTATGCACACATTCCAGATCAGCTAAGAAAGAAGTTGGACAACAGGGGGGAGAAATTTATTTTCATTGGATACAGTGAGGAATCCAAGGCATACAGGTTATATAACCCATCCACCAAGAAGTTTATTGTCAGTAGAGATGTTCAATTTATTGAAGAGGAAGCTTGGGATGGAAGCATAGAGAAAACAGTGAATGTAAAACACTGTTTATCTCATGATGAAAGTAATGATGACTTGGCTGAAATACATCCCCAAATAGCAGCACCAACACAAGAGCATCAGAGCACACCCTTGAGGGGAAATGACAGTGCTTCTCCAAGCACACCACAAGGAGTAAATTCAAGTGCTTCTTCAAGAATTTGTACATCTAATGAAAAAGGTAAGAAATTCAGAATTTTAAAAGATATTTATGAAAATGATATAGCAAATGAAGGTATTAATTCTTTGTTTGTTTTATATTGTCATGTTGATGATCCTGTTCATTTCGAAGAAGATATCAAGAATGAGAAATGGATAGAAGCTATGGATGAGGAAATAAATGCCATAGAAAGAAACAAGACTTGGGATTTGGTTGAACTCCCAAAAGGTAAAGATGTCATAGGAGTTAAATGGGTCTACAAGACCAAAAGTAATGCTAAAGGCAAAATAGAGAGACACAAGGCAAGACTTGTTGTCAAAGGTTATAAGCAGAAGCATGGGATAGATTATTAGGAAACTTTCACACCGGTTACTAGAATGGAAACCGTGAGAGTAGTGTTGTCCATAGCAGCACAAAACAAGTGGAAAGTTTACCAAATGGACGTGAAGTCAGCATTCCTAAACAGAGTGTTAATGGAAGAGGTTTACATTGATCAACCTCTCGGCTATGAAAAGAAAGGACAAGAGAACAAAGTGTGTAAGTTGAAGAAAGCTCTTTATGGGCTGAAGCAAGCACCAAGAGCATGGTACAGTAGGATAGATTCATATCTACTGGAAAATGGTTTTGAAAAGTGTGAGGGAGAACCCACCCTCTACATCAAAGAAAAGGATGGTAAAATATTGATTATAGTTTTGTATGTTGATGATGTTATTTTTACAGGCAATGACGATTACCTTATTGAAAATTTTAAAATAGTCATGAAAGAAGAATTTGAGATGACTCATATGGGTTTGTTGAGATACTTCTTAGGAATAGAAGTAGAACAAGATGAAAATGGGATTTTTATCTTACAGGAAAAGTATGTTAATGAGGTGCTTGAAAGATTTAACATGCAGGAAAGAAAAGAAACAATCACTCCCACAGTGATGGGATTAAAACTCCGCAGAGAGGACAGCAGCAAGGATTTTGATCCTAGCTTATACAAGAGCATAGTTGGCAGCCTTATGTATTTGACTGCAACTAGGCTAGACATAATGCATGCTGTTAGTTTGATTTCCAGATTCATGGAAAAGCCAAAAGATGGACATTAGCAGGCAGCAAAAAGAATTATGAGGTATGTTAAAGGTACAAAAAGGTTTGGTATTTTATATACTGCATCAGAATGTTCAGACTTAGTTGAATACACTGACAGTGATTGGGCTGGAAGTGTAGATGATCGGAAGAGCACTTCCGGTTATGTTTTTCACATGGGTTCAGGAGCCATTTCATGGGCTTCTACGAAACAGCCCATTGTAGCGTTGTCTACGACAGAAGCAGAATATGTGGTACCTACAGCAGTAGTGTGTCAAGCAGTTTGGATGAGAAAATTTTTGAGAAGTTTATGCCAAGATCAGGTAAAAGGGACAATGATTTTTTGTGACAATAGCTCAGCTATTACATTGTCTAAAAATTCAGTTTTTCATAAAAGGACAAAGCACATTGACACCAAGTTTCACTTCATACGTGAACTGGTTAAAAATGGTGAGATAGTTTTGCAACATTGCAGAACAGAGGATCAATTTGCACACATCCTCACAAAGTCACTTGCGCAGAATAGATTTGAACATTTTAGGAAATGCCTGGGTATGCAGAAAAACCCAGCAATTGAAATTAATTCCAACTGCTGAAGTCAATCAGCAGTAATTGCAGAGTAAATGAACACCGGCACATTGAAGCCTAGGCAAAGGCGGTTTGCCTGCTGTATTAATGAAAATTGCAAAAGGATTGGAAAGCCTCACAGGTACAGTACAAAACAGATGGGATTAGACCCCTTTGATATTTTATCCAAGGCGGTGGCCGATTTCTTATCAGTAGAATTTAATGCCAAGACTCAAAGTCTCACCAGCAGGCAGAGCTTTGATTATAGACTGGAAAGGGCTTTAAAGCCTTACCAATATAATCGGCGGAGTAAAGGATGAGGCGGTAAATCGCAAGAATATCATGCAAGTGTCTTGTTGATGTGGCGAGTTCCGCAAGCGGAACGAACATACAACACCACAAACCTTTTTGTTTTGGGCCAATGCGATTATACAAATCGCATGTATTATAAACAATCACCCTCCGACAAATCAAAGCCCCGTGCTGGTCCCACAGACCATGTGACACATTTCAATTGAATCGCAACATCGCAATCGGGAGGACCTTTTGTGATGCCCCGATTTCACTGACCAAGAGGCGGACTCGATGAAGTTTATTATGGCGGGGTTTAATTGTTGTATCGCGTCCGTATTACAATCGCAATCGAAAGATCGACGAGTCATGCGTTTTGTTTGAAGTTCCAGACCCAACGCAGTTTATGCGGTATAATGTATAAGTTACATCTCATCCGCGGTTCAATCACAATCACAATTTTGATATGGTCACGTGTTTTGTTATATGGCGCGGACCCGATTTGTTTATAGGATGGATTTAAAACAATGCCCATTGCATCTGTTTGCCAATTGGCGATCGGAATTTTTGTTATAAGGTGCATTTGATTGTTTAAACTTGCGGACCCGATGTTTTATGTTTTATGTTTAATTGTAATATATGCGCGGCGCATATATAACGTAAAGGCCCGAGAGGCTATTGTAATGTTCCTTTTATGTTTTATGCATAGCAGTGCGTTGTTTAAAAAAACACAGAGCGTTTTATTTTATGTGACAGAGCGTGAAAGAAATACGCAGCAGCGTACTTTCAGAGAGACAGAGAGTTTATTTTGAGAGACAGTGAGGTCTTCTTTGTGCACTGTGTTGTAGCAGCAACCACTATTTTGATTCCCTCTGTTAGATGAAGAATTTGTAACAGATTTTTTTATGAAATAGATGTTTGTTTTTCTGAGTTGAAACTCTGTCTCCTGTAAGTGAAATTTTTATATTTCTCTGTGTTAAAGAGGAGAGTATTACTCTCTCCACTGTTTGTTCTAGAATTTTCAATATTCCAACATGAACCTGAACCTGAGTAAACAAAGTTGCACAACCACACAAAAACCTATTCAACACTATGCTGAATCTGATTTGATTCATATGTCGGCCAATGATGAATATTTCTAAAAAAAGTTATAACTATAAACTATACAGTAATTGTGAAAGAAGTTATTGTTCTGTGCCGTATGAGATTAGGTCACACAGCCCATACCCTAACCAAGGGGCATATTTAAAATGCACACACACACACTCTTCCCATGATTTTCCTACCTAAACCAAAACTATCACATACATGATACCTTGCCTCTGCTATTACCTTTGTAGGACTCACAAGATTTGGTATCAATGGCGCCCTAATCTTCTCTTTTTTATTCCTCTCGCTGTTTCTATTGTTTTGCATGGATTGCTGGTTTGGTTCACTGGTGGGTTTTGCGAGGAAATATTGGACAAATGAGGAAACATCCCATGGAGAATTGTTTATTGTGCAAACCCTAAGTTTCTCTAACTCCTCCGCTTCCTCCTTGTTGGGTATTGCAGGGAATGGCAGGGTTTGCATTAACTCAGCTGAATCTGAGCAATCATCGTCATTATCATTTGGCTTCAACATGCCCGCCATGTCTGGATTCGTGGTGGGGAGATTGGATTGCGACTCGATATAATGGTGCCGGTGGTTTGACGCTATTGGAGCTGCACTCGACTCTGTGAACGATTTCATGTGGAGAACTACCAGAGTATTAGAGATTAGGGCATCAGGAAAAGAGGGTTCAACGGTTGATGGAGCATCAGGAAAAGTAAACACAAAAGGGGAAGATCGGTGCCGGTTTCGAATCCTCATTGGTGGCTCTATTGCGGAGGTCTCTGCAATAGACAACGACGAAGAGGGGTTAAGGCAATGGGCGTCGATATGGTGTGGTGTGGGATTACAAAGTCTCCAATACATAAGTTGAAGGACACCTTAGAGAAGAATGGAGAGGGAACCCAAGATATATCCAATCAAGAGAAACACCATGTCCGTTGTGGATTGATTCATAATAATATAGTTGAGAAGGACACCTGCCAAACACGCATCTCGAGTAAATTAGATTGGGATCAAAATTACATTTCATTGAAAAGCTTTTACACAGAGTGGGGACAGGGAGAGTTTAAAAAAGAAAACTGCGATTTAATTAAAAATAGGGTAGGAAAAAAATATTAATAATTAATTTTCAAGAGAGATGCTTAACAATCAAGGAGAGACTATCTACAATCGAGTATTCGGTAGATGTTATTTAAAAAAGTAAATTTAAATGGTAATGTTTAGTATTTAATATTTTTTATGGATCGCGTTTTATAATTTAATAGGGGATCACGCTCTACAATATAATATGGGGATACATTTTAGGTTTAACATTTTTCTTAAACTTAAATGGTAATGTTTAGCATTTAATATTTTTGATCTAGCGCGTTTTACAACCGAGTATGAGGATACATATGAGGTTTAACATTTAAATGATAATGTTTAACATTTAATATTTTTGATCCATCGTGCTCTACGAGTCAATATGGGGCGCTGTACAACCCAATATGGGAATTTTTCTTTACAACTTAGTATGGAGATACATCTCAGGTTTAGCATTTTTCCTAAACTTAAATGGTAATGTTTAACATTTAATGTTTTTGATCTAGCGCGCTCTACGACTCAGTATGGGGATACATATGAGGTTTAACATTTACCGAGCTGGAGCTATGGGGATACATATGAGGTTTAACATTTACCAATCTGGAACTCATGTCACGTAAAAACTTAAACTTAAATAGTAATGTTTAGCATTCAACATTTTTTATTGAGCCGATAGATACGGGGTACATCTCACGTAAAAACTTAAACATAAACATTTAGCATGTAACATTTGATATTTAACATTGTTAATCTAATGTGAGTCTTATTTAAAAATAAATCTAATTATTATTATGTACAAACACAATATAAATTTAAAATATGAATAGGCTTACTAATACTATAAAAAAGTATAGTAAATAAATAAAAATAAAAATAATCTAAAGTTATGCTAAATAGATAAAATATCTTTTTGGTATTCTAAATAAATAAAAAAATAAATGAACTAGAGATATTTTAAACAAATAAAAATATGAATGAGCTAGAGGTGTGGTATATAAATAAAAATAGATCAAATAGGATTAGAAATCAACATCAAATTATATACCAAACCTATGGGTCAAATAACATAGTAAATAAAAGAGGCATGGTAAATAAATAAAACATATTTCTATATTTACTCCATAAATTTCTTTATATTTACCAACACTAAAAAAAGAGGTTTTATTTAGATGAAGCCTATGGGCCAAATACCATGGACTAAATTATTATTAAAACCATGAAATAAAACATTAGTAACCCTAATATTAATATTATTGAATTTAATAACTTTGGATTAATACAATATTAAATTTGTTAAGAGAGTGAAAAAATAATAATGCTCCTAAAGAGGAAAATAAGAGAGTAAAAAATATAACAATGCTCTTATTTAATTAAAAATAGCTTAGGAAAAAAATTATTAATAATAAGTTGCTCCTATTTCTGAATCTAGAAAATAGGGTAACTCTAGGATAATTTTCGCATAGGTAGTTTAATTTATAGAGAAAACGACCTTTTTCACGACTCAAAATTAGACAGAGACTTTTAAAAACTTGAGGTTAAATTGTTTAATATGTATAATTGGAGTGCCCCTAGGGGGTTTTGAGGGTGTTGAATCCATTTATGCATTCAAAAACGTATTTGAAACAACAACAAATCTTGAAATTGTATTGTCCGATTTTGATGAATTCATGCTAAAAAGGCTATTTAGTATATAAGTTAGACTACGCCCTTTTTGCATGTCACTTCAAGTTGCTATAAAATCATGGAAAGTGGATGATTTTTGAAAAGCCAATTTCATGATAAACTTTATACTTATGTTAATGAGTTTGAAGTCACTTCATTGGATAGGAGGTATTGTTATATCCAACAACTTCAAATGCTTTATGATGGGTGTAAAGTTTATTTGGTGGATAGGTTTTACCATTTTGTCATACCAAACTTTTCCTTAAAACTTTGGTTATTATTGTTATATCCAACCACCTTATATTCATTTAATTCAGGATTTATCAAGTTAGAATAAGGATATAATTAAAATTTTCAAATATTTTAACTTTGACATGAATATATATATATATAATTTATTTTACAAATATTTCATCAAAAAAAGATTTTGGAGAAACAATTTCTATTCTTTGTATTGAATTAACCTTTTTTCCTTTGATTGCTTAAAGAGGTGATCCACACCCTACTATGAGGTAGATCTCACGTAAAAACATAAACCTAAATGTAAATCACTGATCCAGATTTGTGCAGGAATGCAATAGAATAAACATATAACCATAAATACAAAGATGGAGCAGAAATAACACTTTATTTCATTAATATCAAATAACAGAAATATGCTTACAGACATAATGGAAATAAAATAGCTAGGGCACTCGTAGCTTATCTTTGAGAAGAGATGTGGTGTCTACATGCCTCTGAATTGTGTTACAATGAGGCTTGAAGGCCTATTTATTGACTAGAAACAATGCAAAACCCTAAACATCCAAAAACCTAACCGTAGGAGATGAAGCACCAAAACTATGCGCCCTGTTTGTGTAAATTGGTGTTTCAACTTCTCGGGGTCGTAACTTTGGCATCTTATCTCAGTTTGAAGCGCATGATACATCTTTAGAAAAATCTATACGAGGACTAAAAATTTTGATCTCAAATGTATATTTTTGAACAAAATTGGCCTCGCCAGCAAAGCAATGCCCAAAAAACGTCATTTAGGGCCTCAAAATGGCTCCGAAAGTTCAAGACCGAAAAAAACTACTAAAAATAGTAAGTTGTGCTGAAACAAAAAAATGAAATAACTGATGGTGTGGGTCTAAATGGAATAGGTGGGTGGCCAAAAATATCCACGTGGCTCATTAGGGCATCCAAATGGCTCTGAAAGTTCAGGAACCAACAACCTGAAAAAAATAGTAAGTTATGCTTAAAGTGAAAAGCTGCAAGAATTTATGGTACATGTTCAAATGGAATAGGTGGGTGGCCACCGATATCCACCTGGATCATTCCTCTCTGCTTAGGAAGCAAAGGTTCCCATTGCGTTGAGATCCTCCTTGAGATGAGGCATATTCTATTCAACTAGGTATTAGATTTTTTGAAGATTTCATGGACCTGCGAGCGGACATGCTGGATGCATTTAGTAAATTTGGTTTCTTTATCAACCTCAGTCAATACATGTGTGGATTATGTTTGTGTATTTATATGAGGTATGGAAACATCAAGAGGCTGTGCATCGAGGGTCAGATCAGTGGAGTGCTTGTCCTGACAGTGTAAAGGAACCTCTGTGAGTGAGGAGAAAATGTCCTCGTATCCTCCATGACTTTGTCGATATGCTGAAGCTGTGTAGGGGAGCCCTATTTTGAGGTTGTGGCCACAAAATTCTTCTTTCCCTGTGATCGAGTTGTAAGGAAAATAAATTTCTTGGTTTGGGAAACAATTTTATTGCGTTTTTTTGCAGTAGTCAAAGAGATGACAGGAGGCGGTGCTACCTCTCATAGCTGAGGTGAGGTGAAGACAAGCCCTAACTTATAGCAATCACCAAAAGAGAAAAATGAGTTCCACAAGTTCTGGCTTCAAGGAGGATGACAAGCTGACTGGAAGGGATGACTTCCATGCTTGGAAGATGATATTAGATCTCAAATTAGAAGACCATGATCTCATGGACTATGTACTGGGTAAGATACAAGAACCTCCATCCACTGCTACTGCTATTGCTAAAACCAGTTATAAGAAGGGGGAGATCAAAGCAAAGCTAATGATCAGGGAATCCATACATAATTTAAGTCTAGTTGCCTACATATCTGAGCTAGGCACATCCAAAGAGATGTATGATAAGATGATACAAATGTTCAAAGTAAGCAATGCAAACTAGGTGTTATTATTCAAGAATCAATTGAAGAATTTGAAGAAAGGCAGGGATGAATCTCTCCAAACATACTTTCTAAAACTGACCGAGATCAGGAACAATTTGCTGGCTATTGGGGAGACATTAGCTGATCGTGAGATGGTACTCACTGCACTTGGAGGGCCCACATATAAATGGCAAGTATTCAACACTACCATTCTCAATAATAATACAATTCCTAACTTTGACGAGCTACTGTCAAGATGCATGCAAGAAGAGACCAGAATGAAGGAATACAAAAATGACAGAAATGCAGTCTACGCTGCTCATTCTAGAAAGAAGAACTCTAGTGGTCCAAAGAACAAAGGAAGAGCAGGGGCCCAAGGAAAGAAGGGCAAGTGTTTCACTTGTCATAGGCCAGGTCATCATGCTAGAGAATGTCCTTTCAAGAAGGATTCTCCCAATAATGATGACAACAACAACAACCGGAGGAATGGAAATCAAAGAAACAACAGGTCCAAAGGAAATAAGAAGGCTCCCTCTGGCAGAAACAATCAACCTTTCAAAAGGTCTAGAAACTCCAGGTATAAGGAGTCAAATGTTGTTGATAAAAGAAATGAATACATTCGTGTATCTACCCTCTCTGCTGCATCCCCGCCCGACACTATGGATGTCTGGCTGATAGATAGTGGTGCCTAGAGACACATCACTGGGTTCAAGGAAGCACTCTCTGACATGGTTGAGAAGGATACTAATCTAGAAATTATCCTTGGAGATAATGCCACATATCCTATGAAAGGCACAGGGACTGTGACCCTCCACTTGTCTCAAGGACTATACCTACATTTTCAGGATGTACTCTATGTACCAAAATTGAAGAAGAACATTCTATCTATATCAGCCCTCGAGGACAAAGGTTTCAATGTGGCATTCACTGATGGAAAGGTGCGCATGTGGAATAAGAATCTCAAGGAAGCTATCGTGATTGGTTGTAGAGTTGGAACACTCTACCAGGTTGAAGGAAGTCCACTGGGAGCTATGACATGTGATACTATCCGACAAAATGAACTATGGCACCGGAGGTTTGGACACCTTCATTACAAGGCCCTTCCCGAAGCAAGGAAGGTGGTGACAGGGATGCCCTATTTTGGAAATAATCATGAAGGTGTATGTAAGGGTTGTGCCGAAGGAAAGCATACAAGGGGACCTTTCCCCTCAAGTGTCACAAAGACATATGATATTTTGCAACTGGTCCATTCTGATCTATCTGGTATGCTACCCGTGACATCCTTGGGTGTAAAATATGACAGGGAACAAGATCAAGATTTTGAGGATCGACAATGGCACTGAATATGAGTTAAATGAGTTCAAAGACTTTTGTAGAGAAGCTGGCATTAAGAGGGAGACTACTACTGCCTATACTCCTGAGCAGAATGACGTTGCTGAATGAAAAAACAGGACCATTGTGGAAGCTGCCCGTGCCATGCTATGTGACCAGGGTCTACCAAGGTTTCTGTAGGGAGAAGCTGCGAATACTGTTGTATACATTCAAAACCGATGCCCTCATTCTGCCCTGGACTCCAAAACTCCTGAAGAGGTTTTCACTGGTAAGAAACCTGACGTCTCACATTTTAGAATTTTTGGATGTCCTGTTTATTTTCATGTGCCAAAAGAAAAAAGAAGTAAGCTGGATGTTTCTGGGAAGAAAGGAATGTTTGTGGGCTACAACGAAAATTCTAAGGCCTATAGAGTCTATATACCTGGTCAAAGGGAAGTAGAGATATGCCATGATGTCACTTTTGACGAAGATGCTTCCCTAAAGAAAGTAGTAGATCTTCCGAGATCTAAGGAAAATCATGAAGCAAGGCTTGGAAATCAAGAAGAACCGTAGGATGAGACAATGCCTGATGTTGAAGGACCAATGGACCCAATCGATCCATCTCCTTCACTGAGAAAAAGACCATCATGGATCAGGGACACTCTCGAAGATGATGAGGGACATGCTACCCTGAGGGGGACATTCTGGGAAAGCAAGAAGCCGTGTAGATACCAAGGGCATCTGGCTGCCATGACTACTATAGTACAATCTGAACCTGGATATTTTGAGGAAGCCATAAAGCATCAAGTCTGGAAGAATGCTGTGCATGAAGAATACGAGTCCATAATGAAGAATGATGTCTGGGATGTGGTTCCAAGACTAAAGGAAAAATCAGTTGTCACCGCAAAATGGCTCTACAAGATCAAGCATGGATCTGATGGAAGTGCTGAAAAGTTCAAGGCAAGATTTGTTGCCCGTGGCTTCTCTCAAAAGGAAGGAATAGATTATGATGACATATTTGCACCTGTGGCACGATATAGCACCATTCGATCAATCATAGCCCTTGCTGCTACGCAGGGATGGAGTCTTCATCAGATGGATGTCAAGAATGCTTTTCTGCATGGTGCAATAAAAGAAGAGGTGTATGTAGAACAACCTCTGGGGTATGAAGTCCAGGATCGAGACACTCATGTCTGCAGGTTGAAGAAAGCCCTCTATGGGTTGAAGCAAGCACCCAGAGCTTGGTACGAGAGGATAGATAGCTATTTGATGAAGCTGGGCTTCACTCGAAGTCATGATGATCCGAACCTTTACTTCAAGGTTGTCCAGGGGAAGCCTCTCATTCTGGTGCTGTGTGTGGACGACCTCTTCCTGACAGGTGCTAACCCTCTCATTCATCAATGCAAGAGGGAGCTCGCTGCTGAGTTCGAGATGAAGGATCTAGGACTGATGCACTACTTCCTAGGCCTGGAGGTCTGGCAAAGACCTGGAGAGATTTTCCTTTCTCAGGGAAGATACATTGTGAAACTTCTGGAAATATTTGGTATGGTGGACTGCAAGTCCGTGTTAACACCAATGGAACTCAACTTCAAGAAGTTGAGTGGCAGCGCTGCTGGGCTCGTATTGGAAAATCCTACTGAGTATCGTCAACTTGTAGGGGCCCTGATGTTCTTAGTGAACGCCTGTCCAGATATATGTTTTGCAGTGAACACTTTGAGTCAACAGATGGTTGAACCTCATCACTTTCACTGGGTTGGTGCTAGGAATATTCTGAGATACCTTTGGGGCACGATAAGCCATGGACTGAGATACAATGCCGGGAGCGTGACACTCGGATATACTGATGCCGATTGGGCTGGCAGTGTGGTGGATCGTAAGAGCACATCGGGATGCAGCTTCAATCTTGGTTCTGCTTCGATTTCATGGATGAGCAGGAAGTAGAAGTCGGTGGCTTTGAGCACAGCAGAGGCCGAATACATTTAAGCAAGTATGGCCTGTTGTGAAGCAGTTTGGTTGCGAAAGCTCTTTAGTGAGCTATTTGGACATGTGCTAGATACCACCATGATGCTCTGTGATAACTAGAGTGGGATTTGCTTGACCGAGAATCCTGTGTTCCACGACTGATCCAAGCATATTGATATCAGGTATCATTTCATTGGGGATATGGTACAGCGAGGCATCGTAAGGCTCGATCATATAGGAACTGATGAGCAGGTCGCGGATATTCTCACTAAGACCCTGGAGAAGGTCAAGTTCCTAACCTTCTGCGAGAGACTTGGTATCATGGAATGACCCTATGATGTGTGTCCTGTTGGATGATGAGCTCAAGGAGCTCTGGGGGGCTTTGGGGATAGCTTCTCGGAGCTATGAGAAACCATAAGGCTAGGCTTGCCAAACCTTGTCGGTGTGCTTGGACCCCACCGTTGTGATTATTGAGTTGGTTCAACTCTCATTATCTGTGCCTCGTATGCATCGTACCCATTGAGTTCAGGGCTCATGGGAAGTACCTCTCATTTGGCCAATGAGGTGGGAAAAGCTAGAGACCAGTAGAAAAGACTGATGGACGCATCATAGATTGTCGTACTCTCTGTCTAGGATGGCACGGTCCAACCACTTAATCTGGGATCAAGTCTAGTGAGGTCTCGGACCTCTTCCTGACTTCAGGTCAGATGAACCAACTTCGGGTTGGTTGGAGACTCTTTGTGAGTCCGATAGAGGTTTCAGACCTCTGGGTTGAATTTTTCAGTCGGGGGATGATGTCTTTGTGACTGACCCATTTCTGTTCTGAAATAAAGAGGCCAACAAAGCAAGTTATGACGGGATGACGCACGATTTTTGATTGCACTGGTGGATGGAGTTCTCCCTAGTTGAGAGGGAGTGTTAAATTTGGACAACTAGGTCAAAAATCCATCTTGTGATGCTCATATGAAGATTTCAATATTTGTATTGGATTCCTCTTTCAGAGAGGTGTAAAATCGATATAAAATTGATTTTAATCTGATGAGCAGAACATTTATTTTGAATTTATTATTTATAATAAATTTAAGTGCAAGTCGGCCTTAAGGTTTTACACCCCCAATAGATGTGTCACACACCTCAATGATGGATATAAATAGAGTCAACCTTGGAGAGCATTTCACTCACTCAACATCACACATATTCTCTTCTGATTATATACGAGCATCTGAGAAGCAGTTTCATCTCCCACGTGAGAAGAAGGATGAAATCTACTGCAGCAAAAGGGATGAAATTTATTGCAGCAAATTTTTTGTGGTTAGGGTTTCTAGGCAAGTTTGACCAGCGTTGACTTTGGTCAACGCATGGTACGAATTGGCTGAAATTTGGTGGAAAGTTTGATTTTTGAAGGCCATACTCATTGGCACAAAAATCGAGGTCAAAAGGTTGACCGAAGTTGGAGCTGCGTTGACTTTTTCTAGACTGCGTTGATTTTTTTGGGGTTGACTTTGAGTTGACTGGGTGACTGATTTGAGGACTGATTTGAATTAAACACAAAATGTAAATGTAAAATTAATGTTTAACATTTAACATTTATAATTTAATCCAATTAATCTAATGTCCGCCCTTATGAAAAATCAAGTCTCTCCCGAAATATATAAATTTAACACAAATAAAGATTCCAATTATATTTGTGAGGAAGCATCTCTGAGAGTCCTAAGAGTGAAATAATATTTGTGAGAAAGGATTTCGGGAGAAAAGTGGAAAATAATATTTGTGGGAAATGATTTCATAGTACCTGCTAAGAGTGAAATAATATTTGTGAGAAAGGATTTATAGAGGGGAGTGGAAAATAGTATTTGTGGGAAAGGATTTCATCGTAGCTTGGAAGAGTGAAATAATATTTGTGAGAAAGGATTTCGAGAGCTAAGTGGAAAATAATATTTTTGGGAAAGGATTTCATAGTAGAATGATTTAATTTCTGCGCCAAATTAGAATGATTTAATTTCTGAGTTGGGTGAAACACCACCAAATTAGAAGGATTTAATATATTATAATATTAGTATTATTAAATTTCATAAATCTGGATTGGGGAGATTTGTATTTGAGTACACTACATGCATTGACTATCTCAAGTAAACTTAAACATAAATGTAAATGTAAAAGTAATGTTTAACATTTAACATTTAAAATTTAATCTAATTAATCTAATGTCTACCCTAATGAAAAATCAATTCCCTCCCTAATATAAATTTAACACAAATAAAGTGTCGAATTGAATTTGTGAGGAAGCAAGGGTGAAATAATATTTTTCATAAAGTATTTTGAGGGTTGTGCCAAGTGGAAGATAATATTTGTGGGAAAGGATTTGGGGGATCTTGCCAAGTGGAAAATAATAATATTTGTGGGAAATGATTTCATAGTACAAAGTGCAATAGATTTTTAGGTTTGATTTTGTTTGCTCGTGCATTTTATTTTTTCTCCCTTTTTGTTTTTACCTTTTCATCTACTTAGAGTCCATGGATGTTATCGTGTGTAATGAATCACTCTTACCACCAAATTAGAATGATTCAAATTATAATGATTTAATTTTTTCCTTGACCGAAATACCACCAAATTACAATGATTTAACTTATATACACCACCAAATTAGAATGATTTAATTTCTGCCCTGGGTCAAACCTTGTGGGACTCTGAAACAAAGTGATTTCAATAATCTATTTCTAAATGTTTAAAAAAACACCCTAGATCTATCTTAACTTGAGATCTATCAAGGGTTGAGAGGGATCAAATGTTTCTAGGTGCAAACCTTTAATCAAATTTTCCACTCAAAAAGAAGGTATACACCTCTATATATTTCATCTCTCTCAACACTTAATAGATCCCGAGTTAAGATAAATCTAAATTAGTTATATAACAACTTTTGTGTAACTAGTTATATAGCAACTTGTGTGTAACCTCCAAACCCTAAATCCACTTCACATTTCTTGTAGAGCTTGGAGATCAAGAATACATCTTTAGTAATTTGAGTGCAACTTGGACAACTTCGTGTCATAAATCCTCTTTACTCTTTTTCATTAGAAGTGTTACACTTTCCTCTTTTATTACGAAGGATTATTATTTACAGATTTGAATAGTTTAAGTTCAATTAAAATATACACTTATATTTCTAATAATAATCTTAATTTTTTATATATATTAAATACTTATTATTATTTACTTTCATAAAATTTTCTCATACAAACACATTTTAACTATAATATATATAATTTATTAAAGCATTATTTTTTATTTAAAATATTATTATCATTAAATATTTGATTTTACTTTACACAAAAACTTTTATAAATAGCATAATTTAAACATATATAAATACCTATTAATTTTTAGGTGTTGAATTATCATAACAATTTAAATAATTTATATTTCAAAAATACTCATTTTTTTATTTTTTTAATTTTAGAGCAATTTTATTAACCAAGTTTAAAAAGCATATTTGCCTAGCTATTTTGCTCGGTGTAGACATTCTTGAATGAAACCTCGGTGTAGACATTCTTGAATGAAACCTCTAAGAAGTTTGACTTATGATTTGAATCAACTGTTTCCGCACACGGAGGGGAACTCAAGATAACGCTTCCGTGTATTCAGTTGATTATGTATCATGGTAAGAGAGTATTTATGGCTATATGGCTTTATAGTGTAGGAAATAAACTTTGTTGTCTAGATGATGAGAATGTAGTCAATTCTAAGTACAATTTATTTAATTTATATAGATAAAATATTTAAAATATTTATTATTTTTTTTGTTTAGATAAATTTTATTTCATATAAAAATTTTCTAAGTATTTTATTGTAAAATAGAAACTTAATTTACTCACAAAAAAAGACTTAATTTACATATCTAAAATATTATTATTTTCTTTACTTTGATACAAATTTCCTCATATAAACACATTTTAACTATGATGTCAATTTAAGTAATTTTTCATACAACATATAAGAAGTAATAAGAATTGATTTGTGTTTATTTAGTTACAAATTTTATATTCTTTTTGTTTTCATGAATATTAAAAATTTTTAATATGTGACAAAATCACTCTCATATATTGAACTTCTCATATATATATATATATATATATATATATATATATATATGTTACTAGTTTGTTTTTTTAATGTAATATTAAGTGACAACGTCACTTTCATATACTAGGTTGTGTAAAGAAGCTACGACAATATCATGGGTTGTATAGCTCCTTTTGACAATAACAACATCACATCACATATTCTATAACTTATAACTTCCTTGTGTAAAAAGATTAATTATTTTTTATTTTAATAAATATACTTCAGACAAATTACATATTTAACTATGATGTCAATTTACTTCAATTTTTTACTTATTCTAAGTTGATGTAACATTTAACAATTCACAAATAGATTGTGCTTTACCGAGTTTGAAGTTTTGAAAAATAATTTTATATGATTTTTTATATTAAACCTAAAATCTAATCTAATATTTTTTAGACATGACGTGTTGTAAGTTTTAAGACTGGGTTAGTTTGCTTTCCCTGTGTAAAATCAATCATAATTTACAGAAAAATAATTGTATTTCAATCCTAATTTACGGACAATTAATTTACTAGAACAAATTGAGAAGTGTATTGAAAAGATATCATTGATCATCCGTCAAAACATGCAGGGATGCATGGTGTGCATAACAACTTATTTTGAAAGTTTTCTATGGGCAATCACTATTATTCATTATTCATAAGTGCAGAGACTTTCCCCTAGCTGGATATTGGAATTCCTCGGTAAGAAACACAACATAAATGCGCACCCCTATTCCACGAATCGATCACAGGACAATCGGGTTATATCAGAGTAGATCTTTCAGAGATCTAGCCTTGACTGGTTTCCTCTTTCGACAATAGGTAGGATGAAGCTCTTTCTAAATCCCAATATTTCTACTGAACCTTGAAAGTAAAGTATAAACAGCAGCTCTATATCTCTCGTCCTCGTCCTCGTCGTCGCCTCGCCATTACCATTTTGACTCGCCTCGCCATTACCATCTGAAATACTTTGACTGTTATAACATTGAGAATCAGAGGAGACTACTGTAATTATTGCTACCGCCATTACTCCCACTGTAGACTGAATCATATGATCTCTGCTCAACTTTCTTCTTCCTCCTTTTACCATCTTCTTTGCAAGAGCCAATCTCTTCTTTCTCATCGACCCTTACTCTTCGGCTCCTCTTTTCTTTGGTTATCATTATTTTTGGAACTGCAAGCTCTAGACCTAATTCTCTTGCAGGTTTCTCTTCTCTGTCAAATTTGTGGGTGCCCATTATTTTCTCTATTTCCAAACTCGTTCTCTCCTTTTTATCCAAGCTACCCACTCTACTGTTGCGAAAATTGTCCCACAATGCAAACTTTCCATCGTCCAACTGTACAAAATATGGACGGTTAAGCATGGCCCTCCTCACCTGTAGTTGTAGTGTCAGAGGAAGACCTTCTGAAATTATGTTCTTGACATTCCTTAGCATAAGCTTGGACGCAGGTTCTCTCACTGTCAAACCAGCAACTTCTTCTGAAAATACTATCAGCAGTTCTGATTCAAGCGTCTGCTCTTCTTCTGTTACTTGTGACATCTTCCCACAGCTGAAAAATAAGATAAACCAACGAATTATATTACTGAAGTTACAGAATAAGCAGCAATGGTGTACCATGGATTTGCATTAATGCTGGATAACAGTGGCATACCTGCTTCGCGTCTTGACAACAATAAAATCAAATATAGCGCAGCCATGTCAGCGAAACTATTACCATAAATAAAAATTACAAGACACAACTGACTGGTAAGAACAGATTATTCCATGCCCTAATTTCTGGCTGGTGGATTACTGTCAAGTGACCATGATTTAAATAAAAATTACAAGACACAACTGACTGGTAAGAACAGATTATTCCATGCCCTAATTTCTGGCTGGTGGATTACTGTCAAGTGACCATGATTTAGAGTCACGAATTCATACAAGGGTTTACTACCTTTTCAGTATATGGCAGGAAGCTAGATTTATGAACAGAGTCTATTGTTCCTTTGAGTTAGATTCTTATATTCTACTAGAAAAAAAGAAAAAACATGAAACTGTGTAATGACAATGCTCTGACATGGTTACTGTCAGTAATAGAGAGAAACTATTACCTGCCAATCTCAGTTTTGTTAAAATCATCATCGTCATCCACATGAACCTGAACCTGATTAAACACAGTTGCACAGCCACACAAAAACCTATTCAGCACAATGCTGAATCTGATCTGATTCATATGTGGGCCAATGATGAATAATTCTAAAAAATGTTAAAACTATAAACTATACAGTAACTGTGCAGGAATTTAGATATTGTTCTGTGCTGTATGAGATTAGGTCACACAGCCCATACCCTAACCAAGGGGCATATTTAAAATGCACACACACGCACTCTTCCCGTGATTTTCCTACCTAAACCAAAACTATCACATACCTGATGCCTTGCCTCTGCTATTACCTTCGTAGGACTCGCAAGATTTGGTATCAATGGCGCCTGGTGATGAGGAAACATCCCATGGAGATTTGTTTACTGTGCTGAATAGGTCTCTAAGTTTGGAGATTTGGGTATTGCTGGGAATGGCGGGGTTTGCATTAACTCGGCTGAATCTGAGCAATCGTCGTCATTATCGTTTGGCTTCAACACGCCCGCCATGTCTGGATTCGTGGTGGGGAGATTGGACTGCGACTCGATATAACGGTGCTGGTGGTTTGACACTATTGGAGCTGCACTCGACTCTGTGAACGATTTCATTGGAGAACTGCCGGAGTATTGGAGATTAGGGCATCAGGAAAAGAGGGTTCAACGGTTGATGGAGCATCAGGAAAAGTAAACACAAAAGGGGAAGATCGGTGCCTCTATTGCGGAGGAGAGAAGAAGGTGAATATTGCGGAGGTCTCTGCAATGGACGACGACGAAGAGGGGTTAAAGCAATGGGCAGGGCACACCGTGTCCGTGGTGGATTGAGTAATAATAATATAGTTGAGAAGGACACCTGTCAAACACGCATCTCGAGTAAATTAGATTGGGATCAAAATTACAATTCATTGAAAAGCTTTTACACAGAGTGGGGACAGGGAGAGTAAAAAAAACAAACAGCGATTTAATTAAAAATAGGTAGGAAAAAAAATATTAATAATTAATTTTTAGGAGAGATGATCAACAGTCAAGAAGAGACTATCTACAATCGAGTATTTGGTAGATGTTATTTAAAAAAGTAAATTTAAATGGTAATGTTTAATATTTAATATTTTTAATGGATCGCGTTTTATAATTTTATAGGGATCATGCTCTAAAATATAATATGGGGATACATTTTGGGTTTAACATTTTTCTTAAACTTAAATGGTGATGTTTAGTATTTAATATTTTTGATTCAACGTGTTTTACAACTGAGTATGGGGATACATATGAGGTTTAACCTTTAAATGATAATGTTTAACATTTAATATTTTTTATCCATCGTGTTCTATGAGTCAATATGGGGCGCTCTACAATCCAATATGGGGATCGTTCTCTACAACTCAGTATGGAGATACATCTCAGGTTTAACATTTTTCCTAAACTTAAATGGTAATGTTTAACATTTAATGATTTTGATGCTCTACGACTCAGTATGGGGATACATATGAGGTTTAACATTTATCGAGCTGGAGCTATGGGGATACATATGAGGTTTAACATTTACTGAGCTGGAGCTCATGTTAGGTAAAATCTTAAACTTAAATGGTAATGTTTAACATTCAACATTTTTTATTGAGCCCATAGATATGGGGTACATCTCACGTAAAAACTTAAACATAAACATTTAGCATGTAACATTTGAAATTTAACATTCTTAATCTAATGTGAGTCTTATTTAAAAATCAATCTAATTATTATTATGTACAAACAAAATATAAATTTAAAATATGAAAAGGCTTGTTAATACTAAAAAAATATGGTAAATACATAAAAATATAAATAAACTAAAGGTATGGTAAATAGATAAAATCTCTTTTGGGTATTGTAAATAAATAAAAATATAAATGAACTAGAGGTATGGTAAACAAATAAAAATATGAATGAGCTAGAGGTGTGGTATATAAATAAAAATATATCAAACAGGATTAGAAATCAACATCAAATTATATACCAAACCTATGGGTCAAATAACATAGTAAATAAATAAAACATATTTCTATATTTACTCAATAAATTTTTTTATATTTACCAACACTAAAAAAGGAGGTTTTATTTAGGTGAAGCCTATGGGTCAAATACCATGGACTAAATTATTATTAATACCATGAAAAAAAACATTAGTAACCCTAATATTAATATTATTGAATTTAATAACTTTGGATTAATACAATATTAAATTTGTTAGGAGAGTAAAAAAATAATAATGCTCCTAAAGAGGAAAATAAGAGAGTAAAAAATATAACAATGCTCTTATTTAATTAAAAATAGCTTAGGAAAAAAAATTATTAATAATAAGTTGCTCCTATTTTTGAATCTAAAAAATAGGGTAACTCTAGGATAATTTTAGCATAGGTAGTTTAATTTATAGACAAAACGACCTTTTTCACGACTCAAAATTAGACATAGATTTTTGAAAACTTGAGGTTAAATTGTTTAATATGTATAATTGGAGTTCCCCTTGGGGGTTTTGAGGGTGTTGAATCCATTTATGCATTCAAAAATGTATTTGAAACAACAAAAAATCTTGAAATTGTATTGCCCGATTTTGATGAATTCATGCTAAAAAGCTATTTAGTCTATAAGTTAGACTACGCCCTTTTTGCATGTCACTTCAAGTTGCTATAAAATCATGGAAAGTGGATGATTTTGGAAAAGCCAATTTCATGATAAACTTTATACTTATGTTAATGAGTTTGAAGTCACTTCATTGGATAGGAGGTATTGTTATATCCAACAACTTCAAATGCTTTATGATGGGTGTAAATTTTATTTGGTGGATAGGTTTTACCATTTTGTCATACCAAACTTTTCCTTGAAACTCTGGTTAGTATTGTTATATCCAACCACCTTATATTCATTTAATTTAGGATCTATCAAGTTAGAATAAGGATGTAATTAATATTTTCAAATATTATAACTTTGACATGAATATATATATATATATATATATATATATATATATCTATATATATATATATATATATATATATATATATATATATATATATATATATATATAATTCATTTTACAAATATTTCATCAAAAGAAGATTTTGGAGAAACAATTTCTATTCTGTGTAATGAATTAACCTTTTTCCTTTGATTGCTTAAAGAGGTGATCTACACCCTACTATGAGGTGGATCTCATGTAAAAACATAAACCTAAATGTAAATCATTGATCTGGATTTGTGCAGAATGCAATAGAATAAACATATAACCATAAATACAAAGATGCATCGGAAATAACACTTTATTTCATTATTATCAAATAACAGAAATATGCTTACAGACATAATGGAAATAAAATAGCTAGGGCACTTGTAGCTTATCTCTGCGAAGAGATGTGGTGGCTACATGCCTCTGAATTTTGTTACAATGAGGCTTGAAGACCTATTTATTGATGAGAAACAATGCAAAACCCTAAACATCCAAAAACCTAACCGTAGGAGATGAAGCGCCAAAACTATGGGCCATGTTTGTGTAAATTGGTGTTTCAACTTCTTGGGGTTGTAACTTTGGCATACTATCTCCGTTTGAAGCGTATGATACATCTTTAGAAATATCTATCCGAGGACTAAAACTTTTGATCTCAAATGTAGATTTTTTGGGAAAAAATTGGCTTTGCCAACGAAGCGATGCCCAAAAAACGTCGTTTAGGGCCTCAAAATGGCTCCGGAAGTTCAGGACCCAAAAAAACTACTAAAAATAGTAAGTTGTGCTGAAACGAAAAAATGAAATAACTGATGGTGTGGGTCTAAATGGAATAGGTAGCTGGTCAACAATATCCACATGGCTCATTAGGGCATCCAAACGTCTCCAAAAGTTCAGGAATTGACAACCTGCAAAAAATAGTAAGTTGTGCTTAAAGTGAAAAGTTGCAAGAATTGATGATACAGGTTCAAATGCAATAGGTGGGTGGCCACAGATATCCACCTGGATCATTCCTTTCTCCTTAAGAAGCAAAGGTTCCCATTGCGTTGAGATCATCCATGAGATGAGGCATATTCTGTTCAACTGGGTATTAGATTTTTTGAAGATGTTATGGACCTGTGGGCGAACATGCTGGATGCATTTAGTAAATTTGGTTTCTTTATCAACCTCAGTCAATACATGTGTGGATTCTGTCTATGTATTTATATGAGGTATGGAGACATTAAGAGGTTGTGCATCGAGGGTCAGATCAGTGGAGTACTTGTCTTAACAGTGTAAAGGAACCTTTGTGAGTGAGGAGAAAATGTCCTCGTATCCTCCATGAATTTTTCGATATGCTGAAGCTGTGTAGGGGAGCCCTGTTTTGAGGTTGTGGAAACAATATTCTTCTTTCCCTGTGAGCGATTTGTAAGGAAAATAAATTTCCTGGTTTGGCAAACAATTTTACTGCGTTTTTTTGCAGTAGTCAAAGAGATGACAGGAGGCGGTACTACCTCTCATATCCTGTACAATTTATTTCCCAAAGTAATAATAACATCACGAGGCCTAGAATAATACACAACATGTCGCCTCCATAAGTATGATTGGCCCAATAATACATCAGCTACATCAAGAGGAGAAACATCATACAATACCTCATTCGTGAATGGATTCATATTGCATGGATGGCAACACTGTTGGGAGACGTGAAGATTTGTATCTAGGTGAAGCCACCCAATTTTATATGGCTGAAAGTGTACTATGATTAGTAGGCTGAGTCGCTTCATGAACTCTACTGAAATGATGTTCTTTTGGCTTCCACTATAAAAAAGAAATTGTAGTGGAGAACCCTTCACCCACATCTGTGAATGGAAGAGGCCCTCCCCCTCCTTTGGATCCTCGGGATCGTACATCTAGATCTTGGTGGTGGCAACGATGGCATTGGGATCTGCATCTATCATCTGCTTCCATTTTTCATTTCCTCTGTCTTGTTCTGACTCAGTGTCAAAACATACATCCAATTCAGATGCCTTTAGTTGGGCCACCAACGATTGTTTGGCCTGACACTCATTTATGTTGTGAATGAGGCTGTTATGAAACTCATACCACTTCCTCGTGTCCTTATTTGGATTTTTGGTGTTGTTCTGAGTCACCCCGCTTTGGCCTTTCCCCTTGTTTTGTGGTTCGGGGGCACCTTTCCCTGGCTTCAGATTCGCGGATCCAAAGTCTTGCTTCTTTTGCTTAAATTTCTTCCTGATCTTGGCAGCATAGCGATATTCTGTGCCAAGTGATGTAATGTCGAGGAAATCCATTTCCTCCTAAATATGTCTGTGCAGAAAGATGTGGTACTTGAGCACCAAATGTCTCTCCGAATCTTTAATACACAACTTTGTGCGCAGGGGATGGAACAAATTCATCAGTTCATGCACATATTGATCCCTTTGGTGCCGCAACGTGATCCATTGGATGTACTTATCCTCATAGCTCCCCATGCGGTAATATTGTTCCTTTATTAAATCTCAGAATGAATTCCAAGTGGGTGCAGCCGAGAACATAGAGGTTTCCCCCTCGTCCTTTTTCTCACAGTACATTTCCCACCAGTCCTTGACATGGGGGGTGGCTTTAAGGAGTGCAAAAATAATATTTTCTTGGTCAGAGAAATCACAGAATCAAAAATACCCTTCTTGCAAATTTAACCATCTATTAACGACGTCTACATCTATCTGGCCTTCAAACACAATAATGTCAAATTTTACCTATACATTGAAGAGAGTGGCACCTCCAGAGTGGTTTTTGGATGTAGATGCATCGTAGGTGGGCAACTGTTGAAGGATCTGAGCAAATTTATCCATCATCACGTTCCTTTGTTTCTCGAGGGCCTCCTCGAGCAATATTTTAATAGGATATCCTGCTCCCTCATCTTTATTTTCTTGCAACATGGGAGGTCATCTAGGTTTGTGAGGCTAATGTTGCAAGGGTTCAACCAGATCGAGCCCTAACTCCTTATACCCTAACCGCATTGGAGACATGCAAAAAAAAACTAAGAAAGAGCAGACCACTCTTATACCACTGACCCGGATTTATGCAGGAATGCAATAGAATACACATATAACCATAAATACAAATATGCGACGAAAATAACACTTCACTTCATTAATATCAAATAACAAAAATATGCTTACAGACGTAATGGAAATAAAATAGGTTGGGCGTTGGTAGCTTATCTCTGAGAAGAGATGTGGTGGATACATGCCTCTGAATTGTGTTACAATGAGGCTTGAAGGCCTATTTATTGTTGAGGAATAATAGAAAACCCTAAACATCCAAAAACCTAACCGTAGGAGATGAAGCACCAAAACTATGGGCCCCGTTTCAGTAAATTAGTGTTTCAACTTCCCGGGGTCGTAACTTTGGTATCCTATCTATGTTTGGCGCACTTGATACATCTTTAGAAATATCTATCTGAGGACTACAATTTTTGATCGCAAATGTAGATTTCGAAACAGAATCAACTTTTTCATTCGTGCAATGCCCAAAAAACATCGTTTAGGGCCTCAAAACGGCTCTGGAATTTCATGACCCGAAAAACTGCTAAAAATAGTAAGTTGTGACGAAACTAAAAAACTGAAAGAACTAATGGTGTAGGTCCAAATGGAATAGGTGGGTGGCCACCAATATCCACGTGGCTCATTAGGGCCTCCAAACGGCTCTAAAAGTTCAGGAACCGACAACCTGCTAAATATAGTAAGTTGTGCTAAAAGTGAAAAGCTGAAAGAATTGATGGTGCAGGTCCAAATGGAATAGGTGTGTGGCAACCGATATCCACCTGGATCAATCACGGGGTAGATCTTAAATGTAAACCTAAAGTTAAATATTATTAAGAACAATATAAATTTAAAATATGAAGAGGTTTATGAACACTCAAAAAAGAGGTATGGTAAATAAATAAAAATATAAATAAACTAGAGGTATGGTAGATAAATAAAAATATAAATAAACTAGAGGTATGGTAAATAAATAACATATGTTTTTATACTTACTCTAGGGGTATGGTAAATAAATAAAAATATAAATGAACTAGAGGCATGATAAATCAGTAAAAACATATCAAATAGGATTGGAAATCAACATCAAATTATATATAAAAACCTACGGGCCAAATACCATGGTTAATAAAAGAAACCTCTTTATATTTACCAACACTAAGAAAAAAG
Organism: Pinus albicaulis; assembly: GCA_034641835.2. NCBI lineage: Eukaryota > Viridiplantae > Streptophyta > Pinopsida > Pinales > Pinaceae > Pinus > Pinus albicaulis. The sequence continues at coordinate 108,499 of JAXQQM020082549.1, forward strand.
GTTTTATTTAGATCAATCCTATAGACCAAATTATCATTAATACCATGAAAAAAAAACATTATGAACCCTAATATTATTATTATTATTATTATTATTATTTTTAAATCTAATATTAATAGTATTAAATTCAATAGATTTGGATTAATACAATGTTAAATTTGTTATATTATAATATATATGAATATATCATGATATTTTTTAACTCTAGATGTAGAGAGAAGGAGAGCAAAGAGGGGGAATGAAGAGAGAGAGAAGGAGAGGAGTGAGAGAGGTAGAGAAGGGTAAGAAAGGGAGAGGGAGACAAAAAGATAAGGGTCGAAGAGAGAGGAGAGAAGGTGTTAATATTATTAAATTTAACAACTTCGGATTAATACAATATTATAATTTTTATATTATAATATATATTAGTATATCATGATATATATTAACTCTAGATATTTATGGGAGGGAAGAAAAAAGACATAGAGTGATAGAGGTTGAGAGATACGGGGAGTGACAAGGGAGATATGGAGATAAAATGAAGGAGAGGGGAGAGGGGGATTGAAGAGAGAGAGAGAGAGGGAGAGGAGTGAGAGAGGTAGAGAAGCATAAGAGAGGGAGAGGGAGACATAAACAAGGAAAATTTTAGGGGCTAATATGCGAAGGTGGGCTAATATTCAATGCTTTTTCCAAAAAACAATTTTCCAATTTCCATTTTTCTAAAAATTAATTCGCCCAAATTTTATAGTATAAAATTATTTTACCTTAAAAATCTTCAATATTATATATTGTCTAACATAAAATAATTATAAATATAAACTTGTTTACAAAGTTATCATCAAACATATTAAAATTTGGATATTAGGGACTAGTGAGATTAAAGGTTGCTAAACTTTAAGATAAACTTTGATCCTTAAAATTTTCCCTAGACATAAAGATGGGGATGGAAGAGAGAGAGAGAGAGAGAGAGAGAGAGGGGGGGGGGGGTGGGGGGGACTTGAGACAGAGGATAGAGAGGGATAGAGAGATGAAGTTGGAGGGGTAGAGAGGGAGGGATATATATATATATATATATATATATATATATATATATAGAGAGAGAGAGAGAGAGAGAGAGAGAGAGAGGTGGAAAGAGGGGACTTGAGAGAGAGGATAGAGAGGGATAAAGAGATGTAGTTGGAAGGGGAGAGAGGGAGGGAAGAATAAACACATATATAGTAAGAAGTGGAGAGAGAGAGGGAGTGACAAGGGAGAGATTGAGAGAGTGTGTGTATGTCTAAGGGTTAGATAAAGATACAAATGAGATATGGAGATAAAAGGAGGAGGGGGGTAGAAAAGGAGAAAGAGAGATATATAGTAACATAGTTAGAGAGAGAGAGAGACAAATGGACAAAGAAGGAAGATTGGATGGAAAACAGAGTGAGTGAGAGAGAGGTGAGGGGGGGAGATAGAGGGAGGTAGGAGAGAAAGGGAGAGAGATGAAGGATGAGATAGAGGAATTGAGAGAGAGGCAAAGAGTGATGGGGAAGAGATAGGATTTGGGAGATAGAGAGAGAGAGTTATGGGGGAAAAGAGAGGGAGGTAGGAGAGAGAGGGAGAGAGAGGAAGGATGGGATAGAGGACTTGAGAGAGAGCATGAGTGAGGTAGGGATATAGGAGGGGATAGTGAGGGATATAGGAGGGGAGAGAGATGGATATAGCAGGGGAAAGGTACTGATAGAGATATGGAGTTGGAGGGGGAGAAAGGGAGGGAAGAAGAAATACATAGAAAGTGAGAATTCGAGAGAGAGTGTCTATGTTTGGGGGTGAGATAAAGACACAAATAAAGAGAGATGGATAGATGGGTGGAGAGAGGGAGAGGGAGAGAGAGGAGAAGGAATAGATAGAGGATGTGAGAGAGTGGAGAGAGGTAGGGAGAGATTAATGGAGTTTGAGGGGGAGAGAGAGGGAGGTAAGAAGAAATACATAGAGAGAGGAAGTTGGAGAGAGAGAGAGAGAGAGAGAGAGAGAGGGATTGATCACGAATATGGAGAGAGGGAGAGAGGAAAAATGGAGGGAAGAGAGAGATAGGTGGGGGAGAGAGAGAGAGAGAGGAGGGGGAGAGGAGGAGGGGGTGATATATAGATTGATTGGAGAAATAAAGTGTATGTTTTGGGAGTGATATAGAGAGAGAGGGGGAGATAGAGATATAGATGGAAAGTGAAGAGAGGGAAGAATAGAGAGTTGGAGAGATAGAGGGAGGGATAGAGAGATTGATAGATATGGAGTGAGAGTGTGTGTGTGTGTTTGGGGGGCTAAGATAGAGATACAAAAGAGAGATTGAGGGAGATATAGATATAGATGGAGAGGGGAGAAGGAAGAATATTTCATGCACTAGATGCATTGATTTTAGTGTAGATGGTGATATGTAATCGTATTTGATTGCTTTCACTAGATGCATCTATTTTAGTGTGAATGTTTATCTCTAATGATATTTGATTATTTGCACTAGATGCATTGATTTCAATGTAGATTATTTCTAATCCTATTTTATTGCTTGCGCTAATGCATTGATTTCAGTGTAGATGGTGATTTCTAATCTTATTTGACTGCTTGCACTACATGCATTAATTTCAATGTATATGTTGATTTATAATTATATTGGATTTATTTCTTGCACTAAATGCATTGATTTCAGTGTAGATGGAAATTTCTAATCCTATTTGATTTCTTGCACTAGATGCAGTATTTTCAATATAGATGTTGATTTCTAATCCTATTTGATTAATGGCATTAGATGCATTGATTTCAATGTAGATGTTGTTTTCTAATATTATTTGATTGCTTGTATTAGATGCATTGATTTCAGTGTGGATGTTGATTTCTAATATGATGTAATAGTATGTATGATGGTACATTAATATTGGAGATAAAGAGAGGCAAGTTATGATATTTAATACAATAGATGGAGCTAAAGGTTTGAATGCTTTATGATTTCAACTATCCTTTTCATATAATCGATATGAAAATATGGCAAAACTAACAAGCGTGATAACTAAAGGTTTAAATGGTTTATGATTTCCACTATCCTTTTCATATAATCGATATGAAAATATGACAAAACTAACAAGCGGGATAACTTGCAATAGATGCATTGAATTGAATGTATATTTTTTTTTCTTATGTTATTTGATTGTCTGTATTAGATGCAATGATTTCAGTGTAGATGTTGATTTCTAATATGATGTAATAGTATGTATGATGGTACATTAATATTGGAGAGAAAGAGAGACAAGGTATTGTTGGAGTTAATGCTTACATTCCATATTTTAGAAATTGGTTTGTGATGGTTGAGAAATTCTCTCAACCTCTCTCTCTAAATTAGGAATAAATTGGATCTCAGAAACTCTATTTAATAGAGTAATCTGAATGTAATCAGGGTGTGTGAGTGTGTGTGCACATACACCATTTGTGCATAATATGATTGTGTTTATGTAATTGTGTGATTTTCAGTAATTTCTATCAGGTATGATGTTTAATACAATAGATGGAGCTAAAGGTTTAAATGGTTTACGATTTCAACTATCCTTTTCATATAATCAATATGAAAATCTGACAAAACTAACAACTGTGATAAGAAGAATAGCAGAAGAAAATAGTTTGAGATTGATCATAAGGAAGACCATTTGTAATTTATTACATTATTATTATTGACATTTTCTATCATTCAACACTATTACATTGTCAATTTGCGTTCAAAATTTTTATTTCATCATTTTTCATCATTAAAATTATTAATGATATTTATTATCTCAACAAACTCAGGTATATAAGAAAATTTAAAATTAAAATGACTAGATAAATATCAGACATATTTAAAATTATTATATTAATATTAGATGTATTTAATTGTTATTGATAAAATTAATTATATGTTCAATAGATTTACCTTGGCCACATACCATTCAAACCAGCCTAGATCCATCTTAACTCCAAATCTATGAATTTCAAAGAGGGATCAAATCTCTGGAGGTCCAAACATTTCCTCAAGTTTTATACTAAAAAAATATGTTTTATAGATCCATATTTAAGATGGATCTAGACTCGTTTAAGAGATTATATTGGCTTTGGAAAAGAGTAAGGATGTTTAAAATTTTACCTAATTTGAAATTTGAATATGGTAAAAAAAATGGTTGAAAGTAAATTTATAATATTAACACATGAGATCAATTATTATCGATACAAATTAAACCTATATAATAGAGGCACCATTAAAATCCCAATTAAAAATTTGTTTAATACAACTATGGAGAAAAAGATCAAATCCTAATAGAACAAACATGAATCCAACTAGTGTGAAATAGATAAAATCCAAGAAAAACAAATTCACATAATAGTTGTTAATCAATATTTACTTGTTTCTTTGAGAGTATTTCCTAGTATATGAGAGAGATTTTGTCACTTACTTAAATTTTCACTTTTATTTTATATCACACAAGTAATTGAAAAAAAATTACAAATTCGAGATATATATGTAATTCTTTCATTGAGTCTAGATCTAATGCCTATAGTATGCTAAAAATGTGTAATGTAACATAATATAAAAATTTTAATTCCATGAAAATAAAATAAAATAACAAAATAAAACTAACCCTATAAAAATGAAAGAATCAAAAGAATTAAAATAACCCATGGTATTAACCCATGGTTTTAAGAATCCATGTTATTGACCTATGGTATTCATGTGGAATATAACCTATTTCATGGTGGAATTAAACTAACCTAGATCCATCTTAGTTTGATGTTATATTTAGATACATAATTAGTTGTAGAAAATTACAACATTGAATCCATGTAGATATACAAAAAAAAAATTGATATGTTCACCCTTGACATTTGTATGGGTATGATGAGAGTTAGGAGAATATCAGGAAAAATGTAATTATTATATTTTATCTCATATTTTAACTTAGCTCCATCCACTTTTGACAAAGTTATATTGAGTAAGCTATAAAATTATAATATTACATTTCATCCAATATTTCCCTCAACTCGTCCAATTCTTATTGTAATTTTTTCTTTATGTTTGAAGTTTGAAAGTAATAATATTATATTTTAATTAGCATTTCCGCCACCCAAGCCACCTTTTATTGGGTGCAGGTGGTAATAAATATTGTAATATTATATTTTATCCAAGATTTTCCCTCACCCAATAATTTTTTTTTTTTTTTTAATTCTTCATATTTGAGGTTCATAATTAAACTTAACTCCTATGTAAACATTTGATCCTACTATGGTAGATATGTTATAATATTTAATATTTTGAGTAGGTTAAAATAAAATTAAAAAAGATAATTATAATTATAATTAATAATTAAACCAACCTAGATCCATCTTTGTTCCAGTTTACTAAGCAGCTAGAGGGATCAAATTTATTGGGATGCAAATCCCTTTTAAAGTGAAAATATATTTGATCCCTCTTAACTCTTTGTGGATTTTTTTTTAAACCGACATTAGCTAAAGTTTTTTTTTTTTGGTCAAGTTGTCAGTGATCTTCCATGCTTCACCTGTGACTTGAGGAGCCACGACCTAGGAGCATCTAAGGCATCAAAGTCACCCACGGATTGCACCCAGCCTGAGCCACACTTTCCCTTAGCTGACTGTATTGTTTATCATGTCTCCTCCCCTATCATAGGGCACAACCACCCTTACTTATTTTTGATCATGGGTCACCTTTTTAACAAGGCCCATCCTCAATGAGTTATGCTAGTGGGACTTGACGACATTAGCTAAAGTTTTATTTATTTATTTATTTGTTGGAGACGAGATATACTTACACATTTTTATCATGTTGGGTTGTAGAAGCAACATAGATCCATCTTAACTATGGATCTGACATGAGCCGAGAGGGATCAAATGGTGTAGTCTTTAAGTGCACCTTTTTGAGCTTCCACAAGATTTTTGGCGAGAATTAGGCGATTTTTTTTGTGGTGAAATATTGATGTGCATTGTTTGAACTCACTTTTTTACTGCATATATAGATTCACCACCTAAATAAGCCTTGGCACACTTCCATTGTGAATATTTCTATAAAAATTGTGATTTCAAAGAATCTCAGTCATATTCTAGAAAAATTAGATCAAAAAATAAACTGGAAAAATTTCCAAAAAGTCATAAACCGAAAAAAAATCCAAAAATTCACACTTAAAGACTACTTGGGGATCAATTTTCTTGACATGAAAACTTATTTTAGAGTACAAAAAATAATGTGTAAATTTTTATTGTTTAAATTGCATTTTTGAATGTTATAGAGATTACATAATTGATCTGAAAATGGAAAACGGTCATCCTATGACGCTTTACAAGCCTCATAAACTTGGGTCTTGAAGCGTAAAATTAGTTCTTCCAATTTATTCAAATATGATTGGTTAATTTTTCACATGAACTTAAAAGTGAAACAACTTCATATGCAACTCAATATGATAAACATGGAGAGAAGAACTAAGCAAGTGATAATTGAGGTCGCCCCTCCTCGGCTACATCTGCAGGCCCTGCTCCAATGCTAGCCCGCTTTATTGATATCATTAGAAAAATAATACAATGCACATATTTGACTCTAGAGTAGCATTATTTCTCCTACAAAGAAATTTTGTCCTACAAAGAAGTCTCACTAAAAAATATGACCCCTTAGAACATTTCATGATGATGCCAAAGAAAAGGAATCTATCACAATAGGTCCTTATATTCAGGCTGAGATCAAAAAACATAAAAATTCAACTACTTCACAACGAAATATTCAAAAGGTCTTTATCCATAATCCCACTGAGAAAATATTGAAAATGGTTTCTCTACTGAAGTAACAGTTGATGGAGATGCATTCAAAAGGATGGAAAACCTCTTTCTAGGCTCCTTCCATGCTAAAAAAATTCTCCATTTGGAATAAAAACAATTTCTTTCTATAACACTAAAGGACTTGACGCTACAAAAATTCCATCATACAATGCTCAAATCAGAAATTTGATGCTTCCATTGAGTTCGGGACACTAAAAAACCCTTATTTATGTTTTTCTTGAGCTCAAACAAGTTTGAAACCGAGAAAGATATGCTTCTTGGAACCAAGGTCTATTACATGTACTGAAAACATGCAATTTTTTCTATCCATTCTATGAATTCAACCTTTCTTCCAACCGTTGAGTGAAAATTTTGCCTGGCGCATGCGAGATTCCTTGAAGAAAAGGAGTACATTTTCATTTAGTTAAAAGTACCAATAACCCTTAGTGCCAAAATTTTGCCCCTTATAGGCAATCACATTCGCTGATAGGGCCAACAGTCGAGGCTAACTTCCTATCCCCACCAGCTCAAATCCCCATGGCGCAATATGGCTAGGGTCTAGGGCTAACTGTCCACCCCTATCAACTTAGCCCTCGCCTATGGTAACAATTTCCGCTCAGAACAGGGGACTAAGGTTTATCCACCTACACCCTTCACTGTGACTTCTCTGCTTGGTCACATGGGCTCCCATATTCCCAGGGTTGGAGCTAATGACTCAGCTGAAATCCCCTTCATGTGTGCTGGTGGTCACATTCGACACATTTGGATTTGCGTTGGGGCCAAGTGTCCCGTTGATATGAAATTGATTGTTAGTTAATGTTGTGCTAATTTCAATTTCAAAATTAACATGTAAGTGCTTTGGTTTGCTTAGCATGCAAGGGATTATACACATGTTTATGATTGACAATTCATTAAACTTGACGAGGTTAAGTATATTTCATGAAATTAAAAGCATGAAAAATCAATCCTGAAAAAAAACATAATAAAACACAAAAATTACAAATAACAGAGACAAATACACAAGCTTTTGATGAAGGAGTTCACCCCTCCTGAGATACATCTCCTTGGTCCAGCTTCATATTGTGGGCCTTTGTATTAGCTTTAATTGTGCAAAAGTGTTGTTTATAGTCTCTTGTTACCTCTGCAAACTTGGATTACCTCTACAGTCTCATTGGATTACCAATCTTGTCAACATGACCTCTGATCCTATTTGAGTCAAATGCTGCCAAATTCCATAGTCGTGTCGCTGATATGTTCAAGTGAAAATCCTTCTGCAGTTCGTATATTCCTTGATCCTTTGTTTCAGTCTTGATAAACACTCATATTACATTCTCTATTTTGTGTCGATGATGTGGGATTCATTATGAACCAATTTCGATGGATTACTTCCTCTAGAATTCAGCTCATTATCTAGGAAGTCGATCTAAAGACTTCTTTCTTGTACCTTAGAGCTTGCATGCTCTAATGGAAAGTTCTTGGCATTCGACGACGCGTTCTCATCAAATTTGGCCTTCAATCGAGTGATTTCATGGGTTTTCGACTCCAGCTCACTCTTCACATTCTGTGGATTGTACTAGTAGTACCTTGAGAGCCATTTTCATGTATTTTCATTAGAGATTTCACTTATGTATATGTATCTATGCTTGATTTGCAGGTCTCCCGATAACAACATCGGGTTCCTTTCACGTACTCGTAAAGCATTCCACCCCTCACTCATGTTAAGACTTCATAATTTACGGGGCATATGTTACACAACATTTTTCCACTTTCCTTTTACTCCCAATTCCTTGAGCCTGGAGGAACCATATAGTGACCCTTGTGTCATTTCCAAGCATGGAATGCATACCCCTGAACCACACTTTATCTGCCAATTCATCTCCCTTTACAACTTCTTTGGAATATCCTTATAAAAACCTAGTTTTCAAGGTTAGCGCTTTGTCTCAGTGTTTGACCCGCAATGATAGCAGATATTTTCACTTAGACCCACGCCGATCGATGCTTTGTATTAATTTCAGACCTGTGCCAGTCATCTTTTAGAAATTTTTTAAAATAGAAATGAATTTCCATGACTAAAAGCTTCGCGAGGCATTGAGCTGGAAGTTTGTTTTGAGGATATGGCTGAGGAATTCCACTTTGGGCTTCTTTTTCGCAAGAAATAGGAACTACTCCAAAGGATAATCTATTTTCCCATTATTTGAGGGCCCATAACATCCTCCTCCATTGTTATATAAGGATACCAACTTCATCTCTGCTGCTTTAGTTAGAGCTTGCTGGTTAGAGTTAGCATAGAGAGAAGAAGAAATTATAGCTTGAGGAGAATAGTGCATAGTGTGATTATTTTTGTGTGTTAGGAACAAAGTGAGATCCTGGACCTTTATGTATAAGGGTGTCACAAACATACTTGGATACAGACCTGCCAAAGGAGAGCCTCAACATCAAGGCTTGGTTGCAAACTCCCCTTGTCTTTATCGTAATAAAATGCAATTGATGTTTATCTTCCACTCTTCTTGACATTTATAATGAGATTTCTACCATTCATTGATCAGTTAGATAGGTTTTAATTTTTTTATATTTGTCATGATTTTACGCTTCTCATGGTGTCTTGACTATCTCTACAGGTAATAAAAAATTGGTAGCAACGTGCATTGAGCTTGAGGAGCGTGACAGATCAAGAAGCTTCGACAGATGACAACTTAGCATGATAACAAGGTAGGTCATCTTCCTTGCTCTGAATTTCATTTACAATCTAGGAAGGTAGATGTTAGTATGTTCTTGTAGCTTCTAGACCCACCCTAGGGCTAGAGGGATCGCCTTTGTCTGCAGAGGCCTGCACAACACACGTGTCAGTGCATACTTCAAATTCTTGGTCGGGGTCAAATAAATTCAACACAAGGGTAGTATTTAGTAAGTGTTTCAACAATTCAAATCTAGCCTAACATTCACTAGACCATTTAAAAAGCTTCCCCAACCGCTGCAAAAATGTAATAGGAAAGTAAATTTTCAAAAAGACTTCGATGAAATGACTATAATATCCATCCAATCCCATAAAGGAATGTATATCTTCCACGTTCTTGGTAACTTTCCATTCCATGATAGTATTTATTTTCTCGGGATCTACTACAATGTCTTTAGTGGAAATAACATGACCTAAATATTGTATTTTTCTTTGAAAAATTCACATTTGCTGAACTTGGCATACAGCTGATGTTTCCTCAACATCTCCAGTACTTGTCTTAAGTGCTCCTTATGCTCTTCCATGGTTTTTGAATATATAAATATGTCATCAATAAAAATAATAACAAAATTGCCCAAAAAGGGGTGAAATATGTCGTGCATCAAACTCATAAATGTTTCTAGTCCATTGGTTAAACCAAACGGTAATACCACGAACTCATAATGTATGTATTGGGTGTGAAAGGTTTATTTGTAAATGTCTTCATCTTTAATTTGGATGTGGTAATATCTAGACCTTGTATCTATCTTTGAAAATATAGTTGATCCATTCACTTGATCGAACAGGTCATCAATACATGGCAACGAGTATTTATTCTTGACTAGCAACTTATTTAGCTTCATGTACTCCATGAAAATTCACGTGGTTCCATCCTTCTTCTTTACAAACAACACCAGTGCTCCCCATTGGGATACACTTGGTCAAATATACCCTTTATCCAACAGTTCTTGTAATAAAATTTTCAATTCTATTAACTTGGGTACACTCATCCAATATAGTGCTCTTGATATTGGTGTTGTGTCGGGCATTAATTAGATAGTGAAATCGATGTCTCTTTTCGGAGTAATCGTGGTATATTTTCTGGAAACACATCCATGAAATTTGTACTACTAGTATATTTTCCAGCATAGGGGTCTTCTCCTTAGAGTTAGAAAATCCCACTTGGATGGAATAAATCCGGAATCCTTTTCTGATGCATTTACCCAACTGAGATGCTGTGATGGGACATAATTGTAGAGGTTTCTTGATTCCTTACAATTCTTGGTGTGTCCCATTTTCAATTCTTTAGTATATTATCTTATCCTTATAGTCTACTAGAGACCAATGTATTTCTAACCAGTCCATACCCAGTAGTATGTCATAGGAACCCAAAGCTAGAATATTCAGTTCTACACTTAACTGCTGGATTCCAATTTCCAAAGAATAGTTTGAAACCTTCACACTAACGCTTCTATTTTTGCTAGTAAATAGTTGTACCAGCCAAGTGATTTTAAAATATCTAGTTTTGTAAGTTACATTTTCAACTATTCGGGGGATTACATAACTTAAAATCGCACTAAGGTTAACCAAAATTGAAACAGTTTGTGAAAATAACTTACCTTCAGGTTCTATCATTGTCAGTTGGTAATATGATTGTCGGTCTTCAAGCACTGCATTAATTTTGGGCATATTTCGAGCCAAATCCCCCACCATAGAAGGCTCTTGCAAGTTAGCTATTATTTCACCTCTTCCACGATGAGGGAAATTCTTGTAGTAATGTGCCTCGCCGCATCCCCATCATTGTAGGGGAGGTTTCTGAGTTTTTCCATGTTTTGGTTTAATGGAGGCTTTTGTGGGTCGTTCCTCTATTGGCCATATTTTTCTTTGGTGATTTCTCCCAAACTGTTACTTACTGAATTTCTTGCAAAAATTTTAAAATTCCCAGACCTCGTATTTTTAAAATTTGTATTAATTTTATGTCCTTTCTTTTACGGCCAACTTTTGCGTTTTTCTCCTTTTCCCTTGGATTGTTGATAGCACATTCTTGCTTTTTGAATCACCTCATCCATAGTCTTTGGTTTTATGAACTCGATTCTTTCTTTCATGTGAGAAAGTAAACTGCTCAAAAATCTTTGAAATTTAGCCTTATCATCTCTCAGGTAACCCACATATCTTAATAAGGATGTGAACTTCGTTATGAATTCATCAATTGTCATATGTACCAATCTTAAATCATGGAATTCCCGATATTTTTCTTCATAGAAACGTTGTTAAATACTTATCCTTAAAATATTGATGGATCTCGTCCCTTGTCACATTCTACTCTTAAATACTTCAGACCTTTTTTACATCCTCCCACCATAAGGTAGCTTTATCTCTCAGTGGGTAAGTAGCCAAGCAAGATTTGAGGTTTCTGCTATATTCATAGACCTTAAAGTACTTTTTCATATTAATAAGCCAAGCCTCATCCACCTCTTTGGATTCTCCATCAAAAGTGGGAGGTTTGATTTTTTGGAACTCACCCTATAGTTACACTTTTTGTTTCTTTATTTCTTGTTGATTGGACACATTACCAGATTTAGGTTCATTATAGTTTTTGTTTCTATTGCTTCACTATGAATGACTTCCCTCTATTCTGTCATTAGTTGGTCATCCTTGTTCACTCTCTCCCCAGTTGTCTCTTTTAGGATTGGGTTACACTATTCCTTGATTCTGCCTGTCATAAAGGCTTTTGAGAATTCTCTCCCACTCTTGCATCAATATTTCATTGTCACTCCTTACCTGGACCATTTCTTCCTGTAAATTCTACACTATACTCATCATTATACTCGCCTAATGTTTTTGTTCCTCCAGTAATCTGTTGGTTTGCTGGTGCTGATCTACACTGAGATGTATCCACATTTCCTGATTCATTTTAAGATTTGTTTCGAGTGGAGGTTCCCTTGAATTTTGGAGTACTTGATGTGTTGATCCCCTTCTCATTATATCCTTTCTAGTTTTTGTGCACAACTTTACACGCAACGATTGTTATTCAGGTGACCCATTTGGTTTCCAGCGTAACGCTGCTCTGATACCACTTGTGACATCCATAACAAAAAACTAATAATTTTTTTAACCTGAATCCACCGCATATTTATTTATATGATGATAATTTATTTTCATTTAACTATAACACATTACCACATATTTATTTTTAAGAGTTAACTTTGTTAGTGTATTAACTATATAACTTTACCTCTAATCAACGTTCACTTACCTACATACATATAACAAATACACCATGAGAATGGCACAAGCCTACATGAAATATCGTTCCTAATTATTGAACTAAATTCTATACATGATAAGACTTATGTTTACCTCAGACTAAAGCTTATGGCATATTAGATTTTTGAGTACTGATAGTTATGATTTGTATCCATATCAATCAAATTTTAATTACGATACTTTAATTATATTAAATCATGTCACTCTGCCTTGATACATGTGCTCTGGCTTGCAATTAATTTTTCGAGGTACATGACTCGATCCATATCCGATTTAGTCGTCCCATTTTATATGAGGTTAACTGACATCTTTGTTTCATTGCGTCATTGGATCTATGAGATTGAATTGATGGTGGTGAATGAATGTAGTTGAGGGTTAGGGTAGGCGACCTCCCTTAATCCTAACCGTCTCTCCCATTAGCACGAGTTGCCTGCCTTCAGCTCTGCTGCTCTGTGGTTTTTGTTCCGTCGACCTCCTTCATGCACTGGTCCATACTTTTGTCCATTACTCCTCAGCTTAAGCACCTGCATTGGCTTCACATCTCTATAACAGGTAATGAAATTTATTAACTTTTCAACTTCTTCAGCACTCTTAGCGAAGATGTAGTCTTTCTTCCTTCTATGGATATGGACTGGGAAATTTTGGCTAATATTTGTTACTTTTCTTCTTTATTTTTATTTGATATTTAAATCAACATTTCATTATGCAAGATTCATGGTTATGATAAGATAATCCTGTTATCCTCAAGAGCTCAAGTCGTTATCTCCATCATAGTTTTACAGGTAAGTATTTAGTTATGCATACATATATATATTTTTAATTTAATTATAAGTTCAACAGTCGCTAGGAATAGGGTTATAACCCTTCTTGCATTTTTTTGATTTTTTGTGTTAGGCCTTGGCTTCCACATTCTTGGGTTCTTTCCTTTCAGGTAAACTTTCGCCTCTTCCCTGGATGTGGTAGAGTTTAAAGATTTTGAATTCACCGGTTTTTTAAGTCATACTCTTAAGTTGTGTCCGTTGGGTTGTAGGTATGATGATTTCGCTCCTTGAACAAGTTTTCTGCGAAGGGTTGTGCACCACGCCGAATTTGTCCCTAACTATAACCTTCTTCCTTCATGGTGTACAGGTACTACAGCCACCTATTATAACTTAAGTTTCAATGAATACCCTATGGGAACTTCTGGGTTTTGTTCATTCGTATGTTTCGGCAACCTTAAGGCTCTGCTTCATATTTACTCAAAATTGCAATATATAAGACATGAACTCTATTAAAGAGAGAAAATTAATGCATATGGTCTTGTTCATTGATCATGAATTCATGTCTTGCAATGATCTTGCGTGGGTACAGTAGGTTTACATCTTGCTCTTGTTTAATTATTTAATGGTTTGGTCAAGGGGTTTTACGAAGCATGGTCATTTGATGAGTTTGCATTTGCGCTATCAATAATAGTCCTTTTATTTCTTGGACTTTATGGTGTTATGACCTGAAAGGCTTACTGGCCTTGTGAGCGCAATTTCTGTATAATTGTTCACTTCGATATATATATATATATATATATATATATATATATATATATATATATATATATATATATATATATATATATATATATATATATATATATATATATATAAATACTCATTTGTCATTTTATTCAGAATTTTACTCCTCTAAGATGTTCTCTTTATGGTATTTCATCATTTAGCAAATACATTTGTTTTGTTCTTTACATGTAACAACACAAATATTTTGTAATTATATGCACCTAGACACTTGTCCAAATATAACTATTTATTTGTAACGATGCATTTCTTATGAGGATAGTATCTATGTTCAATACACTACTTATTAATATGCTTTTCTGAAAACTAATCTTTCATTCTTTCTTGTCGTTCTTTTCAATTTACTATCTAGACTTGATGACCGAACCATCATAGTTTGGGTTATTTACTGTAACACTAGTCCGAGTATAGCATGAGAAAACATGGGAGACAACTTGTTCTGTCCAGAGTGGCTACTCTGGACTAAACTAATAGTCTCTTCATCATTACATATTATGCTTATATACATGTGTTTATTCTATTTTTATTCATTAAAACATTATACACTTATAGAGAAGGGTTTTACCCTAGTTCGCAAGAATGAATACTAGAGTTAATTCTATCCTAACAGGTTACATTTATATATAAATAGTCAATCATGTATATTTTTCCTACTAATACTTAAATATAAAGATATTTGTATCAAGAATGAGAATTAAGTAAAAAAATTACTATTATAGTATTCAGTTTTCATCATTTGCAGAAGTATCTAACTATGTAACCAGAATTCACATACAATTTCATAATCATTATTTTCATGTAGGCCGAGTTACTTGTATCACTCAAAAATTATGATGATGTCCTCCCAACCTTGAGAGAGACTATTACATCCTCGTTGCCCCTCATTACTCATCTCACTCAAAAATTTTGATGATGCCCTCCAAACCTTGAGAGAGGCTATTACATCTTCATCACCCCCCGTGCTCTGCACCAGAGTAGGGCTTAACTAGCAGTAATTCTGGTTGAGACCTCAACACCTCCAGTCTAGTCTTCCTTTCTAGATTCAGGGTCACTAAGTTTCCAATGGTTCCATGGGTCTCTAATTTTTCAATGGTTCCAACGAGCTCTAGATTAACTCTCACCCTTTAACCTTCTAGATGACGGAAAAGTCACACTGGGATTTTCCTTTTATCCTCGAAGGAAAATGTAACTATCTTTAACTACTTTTGCCTAACTACTATGGAATCTTGGAATACCTTATCATCAGTATTTAAGGAAAACATTCCATAATTATTTTATTTATTCAAAACAGAAATAAACCATGTTCATTTTTTCAAATTAACTTTTACATGTTAATCTCATTAAAAAAAATTAAATGCATAATTCCATTTTTAAAAATAAATAGAAATAGTTTTTGGAAACAAATCCACATGTTACAATCTATGTGACAATGCTAAGAGTGAAATAATATTTGTGAGAAAGGATTTTGGCAGTTATGCCAAGTGGAAAATAATATTTGTGGGAAAGGATTTCATAGTACAAACTAGGACAATTTTTTAGGTTTGATTTCGTTTGCTCCTGTATTTTATCTTTTTCTACTTTTTTTTTTTACCTTTTCATCTACTTAGACTCCATGTGTAATGATTAACTCTTAACACCAAATTAGAATGTTTTAATTTAATTTCTGATTTGAGCGAAAAACCACCAAATTAGAATGATTTAATATATTATAATATTAATATTATTAAATTTAATAAATTTGGATCCCAGGCTTGTATTTGAGTATGCTACATGCATTGAGTGTCTCACGTAAACATAAATGTAAATATAAAACTAATGTTTAACATTTAACATTTAAAATTTAATCCAATTTATCTAATGTCCGCCCTTATGAAAAATCAATTCTCTCCCTAAATATATAAATTTAACACAAATAAAGAGTCCAATTTTATTTGTGAGGAAGCATTTCTAAGAGTGCTAAGAGTGAAATAATATTTGTGAGAAAGGATTTCAGGAGAAAAGTGGAAAATAATATTTGTGGGAAAGGATTTCATAGTACATGCTAAGAGTGAAATAATATTTGTGAGAAAGGGTTTCGAGAGGGAAGTGGAAAATAATATTTGTGGGAAAGGATTTCATAGTACCTGGGAAGAGTGAAATATTTTTTGTGAGAAAGGATTTCGAGAGCTAGGTGGAAAATAATATTTGTGGGAAAGGACTTCTTAGTACCAAATTAGAATGATTTAATATATTATAATAGTAATATTATTAAATTTAATAAATTTGGATTGGGGAGATTTAAATTTTTTAAATGTAAAAGTAATGTTGAACATTTAACATTTAAAATTTAATCTAATTAATCTAATGTCTACCTAATGAAAAATAAATTCCCTCCTCGAATTGAATTTGTGAGGAAGCAAGAGTGAAATAATATTTCTCGGAAAGTATTTTGAGAGCTGTGCCAAGTGGAAGATAATATTTATGGGAAAGGATTTGTGAGAAAGGATTTCAGGATCTCTGCGAAGTGGAAAATAATAATATTTGTGGGAAATGATTTCATAGTACAAAGTGCCATAGATTTTTAGGTTTGATTTTTTTTGCTCGTGCATTTTATTTTTTTTCTTCTTTTTTGTTTTTACTTTTTCATCTATTTTGACTCCATGGATGTCATCGTGGGTAATGAATCACTCGTACCACCAAATTAGAATGATTTAATGAGAATTAAGGCCAAATTAGAATGATTTAATTTTTGCCTTGACCGAAATACCACCGAATTACAATGATTTAACTTATGTGTTCAGCGAAACACCACCAAATTAGAATGATTTAATTTCTGCCCTGGGTCAAACCTTATGGGGCTATGAAACAAAGTGATTTCAATAATCTATTTCTAAATGTTTAAAAAAACACCCTAGATCTATCTTAACTCGGGATCTATCAAGGGCTGAGAGCGATCAAATGTTTCTAGGTGCAAACCTTTCATCAAGTTTTCCACTCAAAAAGAAGGTTTACACCTCTATATATTTCATCTCTCTGAGCACTTAATAGATCCCGAGTTAAGATGAATCTAAGTTAATTATATAACAACTTTTGTGTAACTAGTTATACAACAATTTGTGTGTAACCTCAAAACCCTAAATCCACTTCACATTTCTTGTAGAGCTTGGAGATCCAGAATACCTCTTTAGTAATTTGAGTGCAACTTGGACAACTTCCTGTCATAAACCCTCTTTATTCTTTGTCATTAGAAGTGTTACACTTTCCTCTTTTATTACGAAGGATTATTATTTAGAGATTTGAATAGTTTGAGTTCAATTAAAATATGCACTTATATTTTTAATAATAATCTTAATTTTTTATATATCTTAAATATTTATTATTTTTTACTTTGATAAAATTTTCTCACACAAACACATTTTAACTATAATATATATATAATTTATTAAAGCATTATTTTTTATTTAAAATATTATTATCATTAAATATTTGATTTTACTTTACACAAAAACTTTTATAAATTGCATTATCATATAAAATACCTATTAATTTTTACTTGTTGATTTATCATAACAATTTAAATAATTTATATTTTAAAAATACTCATTTTTTTTTACTTTTAGCGCGATTTTATCGACCAAGTTTGAAAAGCATATTTATCTTGCTATTTTGTTTTTGTGTAGACATGCTTGAATGAAACCTTTAAGAAGTCCGACATGATGATTTGAATCAACTTTTTCTGCACACGGAGGGGAACTCAAGATAACACTTCCGTGTATTCAGTTGATTATGGATCATGGTAAGAGAGTATTTATGGTTATATGGCTTTATGGTTTAGGAAATAAATTTTGTTGTTTAGATGATGAGAATGTAGTCAATAAGTATAATTTATTTAATTTATATTGTTAAAATATTTAATATTTTTTGGTTTTTAAATTCATGTGGTGATCATTTTTTAAAGAGCTTTCCAGATTCTCCATAGTGCTAGAAAATTAGTTTCAATTTATTTAATTTATATAGTTAAAATATTTAAAATATTTATTATTTTTAATAAATAAATAAATATTTTAAGTACAATTTAATATTTTAACTATATAACTTATTTAAGTACAATTTATATATTTTAAGTACAATTTTACTATTTTTAATAAATAAATAAATATTTTAAGTACAATTTAATATTTAAGTACAATTTATTTAATTTATATAGTTAAAATATTTATTATTTTTTGTTTAGATAAATTTTATTTCATATAAAAACTTTTTATGTATTTTACCATTTTCTTCATATTAGAAATAGTTATATTATTTCTTAGTTTAAGAAAATTTAACTATAAAAATTTACTGAATTTTAACTCACAAAAAATGACTTAAGAAACACAACATAAATGCCGACCCCTATTCCACGAATCGATCACAAGCCAATCACGTTATATCAGAGTAGATACTTTAGAGATCTCGCCTTCATTGGTTTCCTCTTTCGACAATAAGTAGGATGAAGCTTTATTGAACCGTGAAAATAAACATAAAAGGGATAATAAAAGTAAAAATAATAATTATAATTATAATTAATAATTAAACCACCCTGGATTCATCTTCGCTCCAGTTTTAATAAGCACCTAAAGGGATCAAATTTATTGATATGCAAAGCCTTTTTAAAGTGAAAATATATTTGATCCCTCTCAACTCTCTAAGCTAAAGCTTCCTTTTTTTTTTGGTCAAGTTGTCTATGATCCTCCACGCTTCACCTATGACTTGAGGAGCCACTACCTAGGAGCATATAAGGTGTCAAAGTCACCCACGGATCGTACCCAGAGTAAGCCACACTTGCCCTTAGCTGACTGGATTTTTTATCATGTCTCCTCCCCTTATCACATGGCACAACCACCCCTACTAATTTTTGATAATGGGTCACCTTTTTAACAAGGCCCATCCTCAACAAGTTGTGCTAGTGGGACTTGATGACATTAGCTAAATTATTTATTTATTTATTTATTGGAGACGAGACATACTTACACATCGCCATCATGTTGGGTTGTAGAATCAACATAGATCCATCTTAACTATGGATCTAACATGAGTCGAGAGGGGTCAAATGGAGTAGTCTTTAAGTGCAACTTTTTGGAGCTACAAGAATTAGGAGAAATTTTTTGTTGTCAAATATTGATTTGCATTGTATGAACTGGCTTTTTTACTGCATATATAGATTCACCACCTAAAAAAGCCTTGGCACACTTCCATTGTGAATATTTCACATATCAAACTTGTGATTTCAAATAATCCCGATCATATTCTAGAAAAATTAGATCGAAAAATAAACTGGAAAAACTTCCAAAAAGTCATAAACAAAAACAAAAAATCCAAAAATTCACACTTAAAGTCTACTTGGGGATCAAATTTCTTGACATGAAAACTTATTTTAGAGTACAAAAAATAATGTGTAAATTTTTATTGTTTAAATTTCATTTTTGAGTGTTATAGAGATTACATAATTTATATGAAAATGGAAAATGGTTGCCCTATGACACTTTGCAAGCCTCATAAACTTGGGTCTTTAAGTGTAAAATTAGTTCTTCCAATTTCTTCAAATATGAGTGGTTAATTTTTCACATGAACTTAAAAGTGAAACAACTTCATATGCAACTCCATATGATAAACATGGAGAGAAGAACTAAGAAAGTCATAACTGAGTTTGCCCCTCCTTGGCTACATCTGCAGGCCATGCTCCAATTCTAGCCCGCTTTATTGATTATATCATTAGAAAAGTAATAAAATGGACATATTTGACTCTAGAGTACCATTATTTCTCCTACAAAGAAGTCTCACTCAAAAATATGACCCCCTAGAACATGTCATGATGATGCCAAAGAAAAGGAATCTATCACAATAGGTCCTTATATTCAAGCTAAGATCAAAAAACATAAAAATAAAACTACTTCACAACGATGTGTTGAAAAGGTCGTTACCCATAATCACACTCAGAAAATATTGAAAATGGTTTCTCTACTAAAGTAATAGCTAATGGAGATGCATTCAAAAGGCTGGAAAACCTCTTTCTAGGCTCCTTCCATGCTAAAAAAATTATCCTTTTGTAATAAAAATATCTCTTTCTATAACACTAAAGGACTTGACGCTACAAAAATTCCATCATACAATGCTCAAATCATAAATTTGATGCTTCCATTAAGTTTAGGACACTAAAAAACCCTTATTTAGGTTTTTCTTGATCTCAAAAAGGTTTAAAACCAAGAAAGATATGCTTCTTCGAACCAAGATCTATTATATGTCCTGCAAATATGCAATTTTGTCTATCCATCCTATGAATTCGGCCTTTCTTCCAACCGTTGAGCGACAATTTTTCCTTGCACACGCGAGATTCCTTGAAAAAAAGGTGTACATTTTCACCTAGTTAAAAGTGCCAATAACCATTAGCACCGAAATTTTGGCCCTTATAGGCAATCACATTCGCTGATAGGGACAACAACCGAGGCTAACTTCCCACCCCCACCAACTCAAATCCCCGTGGTGCAATATGGCCAAGGGCTGGGGCTAACCGTCCACCCCTGTCGGCTTAGCCCTCGCCTATGGTAACAATTTCCGCTGAGAACAAGGGACTAAGTTTTATCCGCCAACACCCTCCACTCTGACTCCTCTTCTTGGTCATGTGGGCTCCCATATTCCTTGGGTTGGAGCTAATGACTCTGCTGAAATCCCCTTCATGTGTTACGGTGGTCACATTCCACACATTTGGCTTCGGGTTGGGGCCAAGTGTCCCATTGATATGAAATTGATTGTTAGTTAATGTTGTGCTAATATCAGCTTCAAAATTAACATGTAAGTGCTTTGGTTTGCTTATCATGCAAGGGTTTATACATGTGTTTATGATTGAAAATTCATTAAATTTGATGAGGTTAAGTGTATTTCATGAACTTAAAAGCATGGAAACTCAATCCTGAAAAATAGCATAATAAAACACAACAAACACAAATAACAGAGACAAATACACAAGTTTTTGATGGAGTTCACCCCTCCTGGGATACATCTCCTTTGTCCAGCTTCATAGTGTGGGCCTTTGTATTAGCTTCAATTGTGTAAAAGTGTTGTTTATAGTCTCTTGTTTCCTTTGCAACCTGCTACAATAGCTCCAAAACATCATAATCTACCAAGAATGATTCTTCTTGAGCCAAAATTGGTCGAAAATTTCCCCAGTTATGGAAAACCCAAATTTCCCAAGTTTTTCTCCACAAATTCTGGAAGTTTGCCTGTTAAATCCACTAAATATCGAGATTCCGTCGAATCTGGTAGGTCCACTAGTTCCGCCGCTAAGACAAACCGTAATTAATTAATGGATAAGTATAATTCTAAGTGTGGTTAGTGGGCGTATTTAGCACTAATCACATTTCGGCACTAATGGTGGATTATCATGGCCTAACCATGTATTAATGGTAATTAACATGGTTTAATTCTCATTTTAAATTTCTCATCGAACAGTCATGGCTCCTAGTCTTCAACGCGTGGTCATGTGGGAGGGGGATGGCCCACAGTGTAATATTCCCAATTAGCAATGGCTAATTGGAATATTCGATTTTGGTCAATTTTTCCTTAAGTAGTTATATTATGAATAAAAGTGAGTAAAGGGAACACAAATCACTGTAAAATAAGGGGGAATTCCTAGTAGACGCACGTGTAATCAAGGGGGCCAAATTGAGCACGCAACAAAGGGATATTATCGTGGTATTGTGGGTGGAGGTGGCCTCAGAAGGTTGAGCGCAGGAATAGTCGCGTCTATTGGGGACTTCTGGTTGAGTGGTGATCATATTATTGAGGATCCCAGGCAGTGGTGGCGTGATCATTGGGAGGAAGGCGCAGATCCACAAGGAGGTATTTTGGGATAGCTACACGGCCATTTCCAACAGCTGGAATGCAGATCAGAAACACAGCCATTCCATGCAGCGTTCTGAGAATAGTTTTTAACTTTCCTTGTGCAAGTTTAGGTGCTATCGCTTTGATCACCTATTGTACTCCCCTATATTTATCAGTATAATAAAATGGCTCAGCGTTCTCTTGGTATTTCTTGAGTGTCTGTACATGCTTTATATACACACTATTGTATTTTTGCATTACTGTTATTTCTTCCCTTTTGCATTTCGATTTCTATACCACTTGTTGTGTTTCCCCCCCAGACTCTTAGATAGCTTCTGGAAAGGGCCAGATAGCCTCTAGATCTCATCCTCTTTTCAGAGGTGAAATATCTGGTAAATTCCCTCCCAGTCCATCTCTCGTTAGAGTTTGCTTGTGTTTTAGAGATATCCATGAAAAGGGATATTACAGTGGTATCAGAGCATAGATCTGGCTCAGCCTATGGAGCTAGTAGTCTATGTCATCGGAAGAAAAACCCTACATCTGCCATAGAGGTAGGAAGTACAGAGATATTGAACATACGTTGGAGAACACCTACGAAGAGGGAGACTGCGTTCGAGTGGTGGACATAGAACAGGAGGAGCCTACGGTAGAAGCAGAGCAGGGAGAGCTAATGGCAGAGGATAGCAATGCAAAACATTTTGGGGAAGCACTCCTCATATCAATGCAGGATCTGGCGAGGCAAATAGAGGTGATGGGCCAGAGATTCATGCGTGTGGAGGCTAGACAGCGTGAAATCCCAAGGGGTTTCCAGGTTGGTGAGGGGTCGGGCACATCCCACCATTTGCAGGAGCAGGTTGCCGCTTCGCACTAGGCATCACATGCCCCCACTCATGCCACTATGCCCACTTTTCTGAGTGCAGATACTAGGATAGGAGCACAGGATGAACCAGAGTCTGACGACATAGGTGATTATTTTGCTGAGTACTAGGCAGTTGGGCAGGAGTTCAAGGATGCCATTTTATTCAAAGACTTTGTTCAGATCAAGCGGGATAGCAGACCCCGTGACCATCACAGAGGGCACTGACATTATCATGATGGAGACACCCAGCGTACAGCGAGCTGATTCCATTTTCCTACATTTGATGGTTCATCAAACAATTTGGCAAAGTCTTGGGTGGAGAAGCTAGATGTATATTTCCAGCTCAACTAGATGGCAGAGACGGAGGTCATCAAGGTGGCCATGCTGCATTTGGAGGGTGAGGCTCAATACTGGTGGTTCCATGGGAGGGTGACACTTGGGCATTCCACCATGACTACCTATGCCGAGCTCACTCAGAGACTAATAGAGAGGTTTGACCAGAAGGAACCAGAGGAGCACTTTGTTGAGCTGATGAGGCTCAAACAGACCGGGAGTCCTAAGAAGTATATTGCAGATTTCCTGAGGATTTTAGTGATGGTGCCAGATCTATCCGCAACACGGATGATCTATATGTTTGTTGAGGGGTTAGCAGAGCCACTTCGGGGTCTAGTCAGAACCACTAGACCAGCCACACTCCAGGACGCCATTGGCAGAACTCAGGATTTGCAGGATGCCTTACCCCGGACCAGGACACCTTACCCCCAGAAACAGGCTTTCCAGCCAAAGGGGAAGGATGTGAGGATTCTACCTACGAAGGGGAATCAGGGTAGGGTACAGCTCGATGACGATGCCTAGAGGGAGTTGAAGAAGAAGAGGTTGTGATTTACCTGTCAGGAGCCGTGGGCACCAGGTCACAGATGTGCTTCTGGCAAAGCACATTTCATTGAGGTCTTCTCCGAGAGTAGCAGGGAAGAGGATGAGTATGAGGATGGGGAGGCAGGAGACAGTCAGATAGAGCAGGACCATTTTCCACCTCCACCTCCAAGGGCAGGAGGTGCAGCTTTTGCACCCACATGGGGGACCCTTGTAGCATTGCGAGGAGTACCCAAGTATCTGACACTGCGGGTCCAAAGGACAGTGTGTGGGCAACGAGTTTCAGTTATGGTAGACAGTGGGGCAACCCACAACTTCATCGATGCACAGATGGTTGAGAGGAGAGGCATACCGATAGAGAGCTTCGATGGATTTTCAGTGTTGGACCCAGGAGATCAGATGATGCAGTGTGCCAGGTATGTTCTAGAGCTGGCTGTGACGATGGGTACCTACACAGTGACTGACCACTTTTTCGTGGTTAACATACCAAATAACAATGTGGTATTGGGTGTACAATCATTGATTACTTTGGGGAAAGTCACCACAGATTGGGAGGCCTTGGAGATGGAATGGGATGACAAGAAGATAGGGAAGCATGAGAAGATACGTGGGATGCACACTTACCCACCAAAGATTGTTTCAGCTCATCAAATGGAGGCAGACTTCTGGAAGGGAGACATAGAGAGGGCAGTTGAGTTGCGAGCATCAAAGGCAGGGGCTACCAGGCAGACAATTCATCCAGATATACAGGCCATCCTCAACAGGTATGAGACGGTATTTGGAGAGATACCGCCGGGACAGCCACCATATCGGGGGTTCGAGCACACTATTGAGCTAGAGCAAGGCATCCAGGCCATTATTACCACACCCTATAGGCACCCCAAGGCCTATCGGGATGAGATTGAGCAAGCCATCTAGGAGTTGTTGGCTCTTGGACATATTCAGCCTAGCACCAGTCTTTTTGCTTCTTTAGTGGTGTTGGTGAAGAATAAGGACGACACATTGAGAATGTGCATTGATTATAGGGCCCTAAATAAGAAGAACCTGAAGAACAGGTACCCCATACCGCAGATTGATGAGCTTATGGATGAGCTTAGAGGAGCCCAATTCTTCTCAAAGATCGATTTGAGATCCGGGTACCACCATATTCGTGTGAGGGAACAAGACATTCCCAAGACCACTTTCAGGTGCCATTACGGCCACTTTGAGTTTCTGGCTATGCCTTTCGGGCTAACCAGCGGCCCAGCTAATTTCCATTCATGCATGAACCATATCTTCTGCAGTCATTTGAGGAAGTTTTTGTTGGTCTTTTTAGATGATATATTGATATATAACAGGACTTGGGAGGAGAATCTCCAGCACATAGAGGCAGTATTGCATATCTTGGACGAGCAACAGTTCTATGCTAAGCTCTCCAAGTGTGAGTTTGGGATGACGGAGATGTTGTATTTGGGACACATCATAGGAGTGGATGGAGTGATGGTCCACGAGGAGAAGATCAGGGCCATCAGAGACTAGCCAAAGCTGAGAAATGTGACAGAACTTCAAGGATTTGTTGGCATCTGAACATATTATAGGAAGTACGTCAAGAGTTTCTCTCAGCTTGCGGTACCCCTTACAGATTTGACAAGGAAGGGGGCATTCAGTTGGTCGGATACAGCGCAGCGGGCTTTTGACAGGCTCAAGGAGGTTGACAGGCTCAAGGAGGTTATGAGCAGCTATCCAGTGCTTACATTGCCAGATTTTACGCAGCCTTTTGTTTTGGAGTGTGATGTGTCGGGAGAGGGGATAGGTGCAGTCTTGATGCAGGGAGGCCACCCTATAGCCTATGAAAGTAGAAAGCTCCTTCCTCATGAGCAGTTGTATCCTATATACGACAAGGAGATGTTGGCCATTATGCATGCGTTGGCCAAATTCCGGTAGTACTTAGTGGGTAACAGGTTCCGGGTAAGGACTGATCACAACAGCCTTAGGTTCTTTTTGGAGCAGAAACAGCTACAGGAGAGGCAGCAGAAGTGGAACAACAAGATCTAGGCTTATGAATTTGACATTAAATATGTCAAAGGGAAGAATAACATGGTAGCCGATGCACTTTCATGTAGGCCAGCCACGTTTTCTCTGATGAGCTTGGATACAGATTGGAAGACTCGACTCTTGGTGGAGTACTCCAAGGATAGATTTTCCTGTGAGGTTCTAGATGTTCAGGTGACAGATGACAGATATAGGGTGATAGATGATATCATCTACTACAGAGATAGGATCTTCTTGATGGAGGGCTCCCAGCTCAAGAAGAAGATACTTCAGGCGTCTCATGACTCACCATTGTTTGGCCATCAAGGGTTTACCAAAACCTACCGAGCTATTAGAGAGAGGTTCTCATGGAAAGGCCTCAAGGGGGATGTGCTCTGGCATATCAGGGAGTGTGAAGTTTGCTAGAGAAACAAGGGGGAGATGAACCATCCCGTAGGCTTGTTGCAGCCTCTTCCAATTTCGGAGGGGAAATGGGAGAGCATTTCGATGGATTTCATCACAGGGTTGCCCATGGTGCAGGGCAAGGACTGTATATACGTTGTCGTTGATCGGCTGACGAAGTACGCACTTTTTTTTTCCATAATCGCACACTATATAGCAGCACAGATGGCGGAGCTATTCTTCAGAGAGATTTTCAGGTTGCATGGTCTTCCCAATACCATCATCAGTGACAAGGACAACTTCTTTATGGGTGGACTCTGGCAAGAGCTTTTTCGGCTGGTAGGGACGGAGCTGACATCAAGCACCAGCTATCACCCACAGACAGATGGGAAGACAGAGATAGTTAACAAGTGGCTAGAGGGTGACTTGCGTAACTATGTTAGTGGGCAGCAGAGAGCATGGCTGAAATGGCTGCTTTTCGGGGAGTACTGCTACAACAACACATATCACATGTCCATCGGTATGACACCATTCTATTATTTTTATGGGTACCATTATTTATCTTTTGTTGATATGATGTTGGGTGCTAGCAAGGCTCTGAGAGCCAAATATTGGATCCAGGAGAGTCAAGAAATTCTCCGTGCTTTTAAGGATAACATGGCTAAAGTGCAGAACCAACAGAAGTGGTATGCTGACAAGGGTCAGATGGTAAGACAGTTTGAGGTAGGAAACTTGGTCTACCTATGTTTACAGCCATGCCGACAGTCATCACTGAAATAGAAGGGAGCTAAGAAGCTCAAGCCTTGTTTTTATGGACCATACAGGGTGATACACAGGGTTGGACAGGTTGTGTATGAGTTGGAGCTGCCCCAAGGCAGCAAGATTCATAACATTTTCCATGTGTCATGCCTGAAGAAGGCATTGGGGCAGCAGGTGATAGTGACAGAGGAGTTGCCGCCTATAGATGATGAAGGGAATTTGGTATTACAGCCCGAGTCAATTATTGATACCAGGGAAAGGCAGTTGCAGAACAAGACAATCCGGGAGTTCTTGGTGAGGTGGAAGAATTTGTCGGATGAGGATACTACTTGGGAGAATGAGAAAATCTTGCAGCATCCATCACTACAGTTGCTTGGGGACAAGCAACATTTTCCGCGGGAGACTGTAATATTCCCAATTAGCAATGGCTAATTGGAATATTCAATCTTGGTCAATTTTTCTTTAAGTAGTTATATTATGAATAAAAGTGAGTAAAGGGAACACAACTCACTCTAAAATAAGGGGGACTTCCTAGTAGACACACGTTGTAATCAAGGGGGCCAAATTGAGCACATAACAAAGGGATATTACCATCGTATCGTGGGTGGATGCGGCCTTAGGATTTGAGAGTGGCCAATGCTATATAAATATGATAGCCTCCTCATTTTGGATCATTGGAGTTTATGCATTTTGAAGCTAGTCATTGCGACTTTGAGCAAGCTGGCTGTTTAGCCTTTCTGCAGTGCTGTTTAGCACATTGAGTGTCTTCGTTCGAAGATCTCGCCCTCAGCCCCAGGGGACTTCAAGTGCCTGCTCGGGTGAGGTAGTCCCATCAGTGTTTTTGTAGGAGGATCGATCCACTGTATTTGTGGAGGAGCAACACGTTTATTGGCTGCGCAGTATTGAGAGGGAGGACGCAGTCTGTATTGGGGAAACTACAGTTGGTATTCTTGGAGGATTTGGTCAAAAGGTTGAGCGTAAGAATAGCCGCATCTATTGGGGACTTCTGGTTGAGCGGTGATCATATTATTGAGGATCCCAGACAGTGGCGGCGTGATCATTGGGAGGAAAGCATAGATCCGCAAGGAGGTATTTCGGGACAGCTACACAGTGGTTTCCAGTAGCTGGAACACAGATAAAAAACACAGCCATTCCATGTAGCATTATGAGAATAGTTTTTAACTTGCCTTGTGCAAGTTTAGGTGCTATCGCTTTGATCACCTATTGTACTCCCCTATATTTATCAGTATAATAAAATGGCTCAGTGTTCTCTTGGTATTTCTTGAGTATATGTGCATGCATATATGCACCCTATTGTATGTTTGCATTACTATTATTTCTTCCCTTTCGCATTTTTATTTCTATACCACTTGTTGTTTTTTCCCCCACACTCTTAGACAGATTCTAGAAAGGGCCAGATAGCCTCCAGATCTCATCCTTTTTTCATAGGTGAAATATCTATTAAATGCCATCCCAGTCCATCTCTGGGTAGAGTTTTCTTGTGTTTTAGAGATATCCCTGAAAAGGGATATTACACACGGGGCTGGACCCCTCTGGACCCCCAAACCTATCACCGACAAACTTGAAATAACAGTGATATCATCAGTGGTTAAGGACTGTGGTGGATGGTGTAGTGGTAAGGTGGAGGTGCTGTAGGCGGCTGGTCGTGGGTTCGACCCTGACCCCCACCATAATATTTTGTTGCACAAATATTTGGATTAACCATAGTATAAAAAATTTGGATAATATATGTTGGGAAATATATACGTATTGCGCCCATGGTATGGTTCAAAGTTTAGAATAAAGTTTGTAAATAAGATATGCACCCCCTATGTTATGGTTCCGAACTTTGTAATAAAACTTATATTTGAACTTGCATAGAAACTGGATTTCCATCCAACCTTGCCATTGGAGGGGGGGGGGGCGGGGGGGGGGCACATGGCAGCCTTCAGCTGCACCATGTGGCCCTTCCCCATTGGCCCAAAAATTTCACCATAATAATAATAATCCAACATAGTAGAAATTTCCAACTTAGGGTTAGGAGGAAAAATTCAACTTCCCCAAGCAACATTGGCGAATATGATTGTGACACTTGTCACAGTGTCATTGGATGAAATTTGGAGAATATTTCGTGAAGATTCTTTAGGTGCTGACTGGACTGCGAAGTCATCAGTGTGTCA
This sequence comes from Pinus albicaulis, assembly GCA_034641835.2. NCBI lineage: Eukaryota > Viridiplantae > Streptophyta > Pinopsida > Pinales > Pinaceae > Pinus > Pinus albicaulis. The sequence continues at coordinate 137,755 of JAXQQM020082549.1, forward strand.
TTGTTCTGCACATTTTTTACATGTTTGGGAAAATGTACATTAGACCATAACTTACACATACGAACTTGGATTTTGATGAAACGAGTTGTGTTCGAATCCTAGTGATGAGATATATCTGGTCACTCTAGTTTTGAGCATTTATGGGTACTTTCATTTTTTTAGCTAAATATTGAACCTCTGATCATTCCTCCCCACTAGAAGCCTTTTGGACCCCAAAATATACTATCAATTGTTTAACAGGTGAGGGTACAACTCCCTCACCCTTTTACTCTCCATCCATTTGGCCTTTGAAGGATTTTGTCCCTTGAGTCCCACTCTAAGGTATTCGACATTCCCTCTTCTTGAAGTTCTGTTTCTTCTGTCAAGTATGAGATCTTGCTTAATTTAATCAAGAAATTCTAGTGAGAAATCATCTATTGATGGCAGCTGAACATGCTCTCCTTGATAATTGATCAAAGGAGGATCCAACAATCTCAAATTATCAAAATTAACGAGAGAATATTTTTGCATATAAGGAATAAAATCTACCTTAATGCATTAGTACCAATATTTTCCAGAATTTTAAATGGACCATAATGGATCGGCTTGAGCTTTTTACCTTCCCCTTGCAATATTTATTTTTTGATATACAACCAAACTTCATATCCAACCTGGAATTTGTGATCAACACTGTTTTTATCATGGCTAGCCTTGTAGCTTCTTTGACTCTTTTCAAGTTTCCCTTGCACTGTATGATGTATCAACTGAATTTTCTCAATTAACTTCCTTGCCTTATCTATGTCACTATGACCATATATAGCATAATATTTCTCAAACATGAAGTCCAAAGGTGATCTTGGCAAGTACCCAAAACATGCCTCAAGTGGTGATGTGTTTGTGGAAGAATGATTTTCCCTATTGTATGCATGTTGAATGTAATGCAACTGTTCATCCCACAACTTGGGATGTTTGCTGCAATAGCCTCTAAGAAGATGAACTGTCTTGTTTACCACCTCAGTCTGACCATCTCTTTGTGGATGAAATGATGTACTCTTCTTCAACTTTCTGTCTAGCATGTCCCATAATTTTTACCAAAAAATCCCAAAAAACTGGGAATTCCGATCACTTACAGAAGTAGGAAGACCAAAATGAACCCACACATTTTGAAAGAAAATATTAGCATTTTTTTTAGCTATAATTGTTTTCTTACATGGCATCAAAAGACACATTTTTCTGAACCTATCTACCAAAACATAAAAGTAATCATGACCTTTCCTTGACATAGTAAGACCACCTACAAAATCCATTGAGATACTTTCCCAAGGATGTGAAGGAACCGCAACTAGAGTGTACAATCCAAGTTTCCTATTACTGGGCTTACTTATCGCACATAAAGAACATCATCTAATAAAACAAGATACACTAGCAATCATGCGTGACCAATATATCTTTGGAGATTCACTATTCTCTTGCCTTCTCCGAAATTTCCACCAATCAATGATGTGTGTGCCTCCCTTATGATACTATTTCTTTCTCCCTATGGTATACAAAACTTTCCCAAGTGATACAACAAACTGTTATGCACATGATAATCTAACTCTTCATTTTGATTTCCTTGACTCAATATTTCATACAAATCTTGAAAATCACTATCATATGCATATTATTCAATGTAAATTTCATGCATAATTGAATTTTTCTTGAGTGTAAAAGATTAATTTACAATATTCCTAAAGATCATATCAACTACCTTATTGTAGATTCCCTTTTTTTACATTATAACCAAATGCAATTGTTGTAGAAATCCCATCCATTTGAAATGTCTTGATTGTTGCTACTTTGACTGTGATTGTAAGTACTGCAATGGCTGATGGTCGGTATGCATAATTGTATCTTTCCCCATCAAATAGTGCTTCCGTTTCTTTACACTTTTTACTAATGCATATAACTCTTTATCATAGGTGGGATAGTTAGTCACAGCTCCATTAGAAATTCCAGAATGAAACGAAATAGGCTTCTGATGCTGCATGAGAACTACTCCCATAGCATAATCACTTTCATCTGTTTGGATCTCAAATGGTTGTTTAAGATTCAGAAGAGCCAATACCAGTGATGAACCTATATTTTTCTTTAAAGCATCAAATGCTTTTTGCTGCAAATCTCCCCAAAGGAAGACCTTATTGAAACTTGTCAATGCATGTAACGAAGCTGAAATGGAAGAAAAATTAGCAATGAATTTCCTCCAATACTGTGTTGCCCCAAAAAGCTTCTTACCTTTGTAACATTATTTGTCTTGGGCCAATTCAGAATGACCTCTACTTTGGAAGGGTGGATCTTCAGCTCACCTCCTCAAACATTATGTCCCAAATACACCAAATAAGTCTTTCCAAACTCGCACTTCGACAACTTTAAAAATAATTTCTCTTTTTTCAAGACATCAAGTACCTTGTTCACATGCATGACATGTTCTTCTCTTGATTTGTTGAATATAAGTAGGTCATCAAAGTAAACAATGATGAAGTCATCTAGAAATGGTCTAAGTACATCATTCATGACTCTCATGAAAGTAGCTGGAGCATTTGTTAGACTGAATGACATAAATAGCAACTCAAACAATCCTTGTCTAGATTTTAAAGCAGTTTTCCAAATTTCCTCTTCAGATATTCAAACTTTATGATAACCACTTCACAATTCTAACTTAGTGAAATATCTTGCATACTTTAACTGATCTAGTAAATCATCAATGTGTGGGAGTCATTAGCGATTTTTTACAGTGATTTTATTTAGTGCAGGGAAATATATGCACATGTGCCAAGTCCCATCCTTCCTTGGTACCAAAATAATTGGTAGACCACATGGAGAAGTAGATGGGCATAAGATACCTTTGTTCAAAAATTCTTGGATTTTCTTCTTGATTTCCAAACTCTCCATAATCGACTTGTGATACATACTAATGTTTGGAAGTGGAACATATTGTTGCAATTGAATCTCATGTCGAATTCCCCTCTTGGGAGGTAACCCATTTGGTTCTTGAAACATCTCGCCATGTTGACTTACCACATCAAACAAATCAAATTTTAATTTTTCATCACATCCTTCAAAGGATTCATAGTCAACGCATCTTTTTTCTTGATCATGAGAAGCACAAAATATTTACTTGCATTAACTAGCCTCTTCATTTGTCGTGCATTAACTAAAGAAATATTTAGTTTTTTTGCGATGAGCTCTCACAATATACTCCACCCTATCCTTAATAAAATTATATTTGTTCTCGTGGTGATAAAAATATTGTTTTCCTGTCATACATATATGAACTTCCCAAGATAATTTCGGAAAGTTCAAGTGGAACGACATCTAACTCGACTTCATAAAAAAAATTTGTAGTAATAGAAAATTGAAATATGCATTTCCTTGTAACTTTTAAGTTTTCATTCTTAACTATCCAACCCAAAGGATATGTTTTATGATGTGGTAAAGTTTCAAGGTTAATATTTTTGACCAAGTCTCCTGAAATCAGGTTTGCTTGTGACCCACTATCAAGCAATGCATCAATCTTTGTATGATTTGAAATCAATCTAACATGGAACAATTCTATCCTTGTGTCTTCATTTGGAGTGTTGTTGTGACTATTTTAGAAACTAGTGCTTGATATGGCTTCATTCCCTTTGTTAACCATGGCTATTATCTTGGTCTCATCTCCTGAATCAGATCCAAGATCTTGTTGTGAGGTGGCATTCATCTTTTGTTTCCCTTTGTTATTTGATTTATTTGGCCTTAGTTCTGGATGAAGTTTACAACAATGGGCTTCATCATGCCCCTCTTTGGAACAATGTTTGCATGCAGTTTTCTCCCCTTCTTTGTTGATGCTTGCATTCTTCTTTCCCTTCCATTTTCCTCCCTTCTATTTTCCCTTATCCTTGAATGGCTTCTTCTTACTACCGTCTTCCCGAATGTTCTTTCCCCTTACTTCAAGATGTGTGGCTTGCACATATACTTCATATAAGTTGTTTGGGTTAAACATAAGGATGGTATTTTTTAAGTAGGAATGTAAACCCCCAATATATTTCAAGAGTCTGTCTTGTGAATTTTGGTTTACTCCTAACAACAAAGCCCTCTTTCTAAACTTCTGAGTGTACTCTTGAACAATTCGGCCTTTGAGTTTCCTAAATTTTTTCCAACTCATTACTATTTTTTGCATATATTCTAATGGATGGAATTGTATTTTAATGGAATAAATGAATTCAACCCAAGAAATGGATATCTTACCATGAATTCACATTTCCTCTTCAATCTTTGCCTCTCACCAAACTAGTGCTGCTCCTTCTAGCCTTAATGAAGCTCCCTAGACCTTTATGTGATCCTCTTGTAGATTCTGAATTATGCAGTGTACTTCCAATTGATGGATCCAATTGTCTAACTTCTCCACATTTACCTAACCATTGTACATGGGAAGTTCAAACTTGATGTCCAACTTGAGTAATGGATTTTTTCCTTTTGGGATTTTTGAATGAGTGTTGGTAGTTTTTGTGGTGGAAGTGGAAGATGAAGATGTTGATGAAGATGATGAGGATGAGGATGGTGGAGATGAAGGTGGCTTTCCTCCACTACCTTTTGAACTCTTCTCTTCATCCTTCTTACCATATGAATATGCTTCTCTGTGTGGAGGTTTAGAACCTTCTCTTGATATTTCTTTGGTGAATGCATTAAACATGATTTTAAACATTATTTGTATGTATTTGAAGTCTCCTTTGACATTATCTTCTTCTGAATGTCCATGATTCTCTCCAACTCTTGACATAATGGCTAAGGATTCAAGCTCAAACTCTGATTCTTTTACCTCTTCCATCACTTCACCTTCTTGTTCAATTTGTACCTCTTCAATCTCAACTGCTGGAGATATAAATTGAGGTGCTTCAAGTGTAGATTTGAGTGGAAATTTGGGTAAAGATGATGCCTTTTGAACTCTCTTTCTCCTTGTCCTAATCTCAATACTAACAACCAATAGCTTCCCTTCTATTCTCCGCAACTTCAACCTTTTAAACATCACAAAATTGCAACTATTAAAATCCTTCTTGCACAATCTTAGGCAAAGCAAGAAAATAACGTTTAGCAACCTTATGCTCTGATACCAACTTGATCTGAAATGTATTTTTAGTTAATTAATATCAGTTTCAAAATTAACATGAAATTTTTTTGGTTTTCTTAACATACAAGGTTTTATAGATGTGTTTATGATAGACAATTCATTAAACTTGATGACATTAAGTGTATTTGATGAACTTAAGAGCATGGAAACTCAATGATAAACAAAGGCATGATAAAAAATAACAAGAAAAAATAACAAAGATAAATACACAAGTGTTTGATGAAGGAGTTCACCCCTCCTAGGCTACATCTCCTTGGTCCAACTTCATAGTGTGGGCCTTTGTATTAGCTTCAATTGTGAGAAAGTGTCATTCTTAGTCTCCCGTTTGCTCCTCAACCTGATCCAATGGCTCGAAAACATCAAATTCTACCAAGAATGACTATTCCTGAGCCAAAATTGGTCAAAAATTGCCTTAGTGATGGCAAAACCAATTTCTCCTGTTTTTTCTCCACTAATTCTCAAAGTCCGCCAGTTAACTCCACTAACTGTGGAGATTCCACCGAATCTGGCAGGTCCGCCAGTTTTGTAGCTAAGTCAAATAATAATTAATTAACGAATAAGTAAAATTTTAAGTGTGGTTAGTGGGCACGTTTAGCACTAACCACATCTCAGTTCTAATGGCAGATTATCGTGAACTATCCACATATTAACGGTAATTAACATGGTTTAATTCTTGTTTTAAATTTCCTATCGGAAAGTCGTGGCTCTTTGTCTTTAAAGCGCGGTCATGTGGGAGGGGGCTAGCCCACAGGTTTGGCCCCCTCTGAACTCCCAAACCGAGCGTCGAAAAAATTGAAATAGCGGTGAGATCCTTAGTGGTTAAGGACCGTGGTGGATAGTGTAGTGGTAAGGTGGTGGTGGCGTAGGCGGGTGGTCATGGGTTCGACCCTAACGTCCGCCTTAATATTTTTTTGCACAAATATTTGGATCGACCATAGTATAAAAACATTGGATAACACATGTTGCGAAATATATATGTATTGCACCCATGGTATGGTTCAAACTTTAGAATAAATTTTGTAAATAATATATGTGCCCCCATGCTATTGTTTCGAACTTTGTAATAAAACATAAATTCTACCTTTCTTAAAAACTTGATTTCCATCCAACCTTTCCATGGCGGGGGGCATGTGGAAACCTCTGGTAGCACCATGTGGCCCTTCCCCATTGGCCCAAATATTTCACATAATAATAATAATCCACCATTATAGAAATTTTCAACTTAGGATTAGGAGGAAAAATTCAACTACCCCAAGAAACATTGGTGAATTTGATTCCAACACTTGTCACAATGTCACTTGATGAAATTTGGATAATATTCCCTGAATATTCCTGAGGTGCTAACTGGACTGCCATGTCATCAATCTGTCACTGTTCTGCACAATTTTTACATGTTTGGGAAAACAAACAACAGACCATAACTTACTCATACGAACTCATATTTTGATGAAACGAGTTGTGTTTGAATCCTGGTGATGAGCTCTATTCGGTCTCTTTGGTTTTGAGAATTCTTGAGAAATTTAATTTTTTAGCTAAACACTGAGCCTCTGATCACATGCCCTTTCCCCCATTGTCAAAAAAATTACATATCAAATATAAAAAATGACCCATACATATCAAGAACCAAAGTTTTGGCACAACAGTCATATGTTGCACTTGTTGTGACGAGGTCGAGGGTTTGAACCCTACTGAGGTCAGTCGACCAACCTATAAAAATTTTAACCAATGACTGAGTGCCATGTTGCGCCGTAACATTGGGCCACATGGCACCCTCATTGGGCCACTTCACACCAAATCAACTAATAAAACTATTCCACCTGCCTTAGTACCAAGTTTCCACATGTCAAGCTGAGATTTTCCCTCCTGTCTATTGTATTCCCAGTTAGCATGTTGACTTCAACATGAAATCAGTTGTATGGTATGCCTAGTCAACGTTGTTCTTTGGATTTTTAATTGTTTGGCCAAAACATCAGAACATCATCACCTTTGCATACAATATCATATTTAAGTGATTCAAGAATTGTTGGAATCATGACAATGAACACTACGATCTAGTGCTAGTTTTGGGAGATTATGAGCACTTTCATTTTTTAGCCTCTTTTTGATCTCCAGATCATACCTCCTCACTCGGAACTTTTGGACCTCCAAAATTTTGTCTTCACTCAACATATAATTAGGGATACAACTCCTTCATTTTCCCGATCTCAATCCATGTTTCTCTAGTTTACTTCAGGCCTTTGAGCCCCATTCAAAGTTACTCCAAATTACCACTTTGTGAATTCGTTATCCTCCTATCAAAAATTGTGGCATGCTGCAATTCCTCTAATTATTTAGGATAATTATCTTCAATGGATAGAATATAAACATTCTCTTCATAACCACTTTCCTTGGTGTCTCATACGCTCTTCATATTGAAGATTCCCCTTGCTGATACAGAAGCAATATTTCTCTTCCACTTGGAAATCATAATCAAACTAATGCTTGACATGCCTTACTTTGTATGTGGCTTTGATTTTCTGAACCTGCACTTGTACTCTTTGATGCACATCACTATTTCCATCTTCTACAAAATATTTACCAAAGATAAATCCATAAATACTTTAGAAAATAACCCAAACAAGCTTCACATAGAAATACTTGCATAGATGAGTGCTTGACACAATTATAGACATGCTGGATGATATGAAAATGCTCATCGCAAAGTTCCATAAAAAGTGACTTAAAAAAAATAAAAAATACCATAACATACCAAAGAAATTGTTGCGTATAAGTGATTTATACATGACATCACTTTAAAAACTACCCAAATGGGAATCTGCAACAAGTAATTACAATTTTACAAAGGAAGCTAACTATACAGAATAGTCTACCCATTATTTTCCTAAACCAAGATTATGGGTTCTCTTTCTACACCCTCTTCGCCTAAAAGGTCGATTCAACAACTACATTAGTTTCCACTTTTCCACTTATCACTTCCCTTGCAGAGGATTGCACGGCCTCTTTGTCCTTCTTGGGATGAAAGTTTGGATGGAATTTCCAACACTTTTCAATTCGGTTCCCATTCATGATACAATGGGTAAAAAATTTCGTATGATTTCCCATCATAAAGGAAGTCTTCATAGCTGGGAGAGGTTCCTTGTGTCGTGTCCCAATAATTTGATCCATTTTTTTATCATTTTCTTATTTTTATCACACTCAAGCACAAAATGGTCAGATGCATGAAAAATTTTATAGGGAAACATTTCCCTTAAATGATCAAAAGCACAAACATTTATAGAATCCCCATGATGATTATACATATCTTTTAGGATGTGACATTGACGAGGATAATTGTACTTTGCATTTAATTTGGAATGTTCATCTCTTTGTGGGGACAATTTGTCACTATCACTACCATGATGATGTGTTGTACCATCACTTTGTAGGATCCCCTTTGGCATGAACTCCATACTCAATGGTTTCTTTGCCTTGGGAATTTTGGATCACCCTCCAATTTATTCATGGCCATAACCCAATCCTTAATATCATGGTCATTCCTTCACTTTAATAAGATTAATGATTCCTTGGCCAATGAATCTAAGAACCTTTCCATCATAACTCATCTGAGTTAAAAGCTTTATACCAATCCCCTTGGTATGATTTTCAATAGCTAAAAAATATGTGTTATGAATATTAACTTAAGGAGTAGAACTGGAAATACTATTTACCTTATTTGGTCAACACCCCATGTTTCTTTTTTCATATGTTGATTAAGAAGTGGAGTATATCTCTAGCCAGCCAATGTGACCAACTAGAACATGGGGAGAATCTTTCAGATGCTGGCATAAATCAAAATCATCATTTTCAATATAGGATCCATATCCTGTGTACAGACCGTGCCCAAAAACTAGTTTCATCTTTTGGGGACTCTTTGCTGCTTCGAGAATGAAACACTCACGAGTATATTCCTTTACAATATGTTTCAAATACAAGTGCATTTTACTTTTATCCTCCTCTATAGCTTCGAGTGATCTTCTTAGCTCGACATTCTCCATTCGAAGAGATAGATTAATATCCTCCAACTTTTGGAGTCTTGCATTCTTCAGTTTACTTCCCATACTTGCAATCTGGTCAAAACCTTCTCTCATACCACGTGATCTTTAAATTGAAAATGATCATCCTCTGACACTTTTCCAGTGTGATAAACTAGGGTATTTAAGCGTAAAATTATTTTTTGCAATTTCATCAAACATGAGTGGTTAAGTTTTCACATGAACTTAAAACTGAAACAAATTCATATGCAACAAAAGATGATAAAAATGTTGAGAATAAAAACTCAAGTGATAATGGAGTTCACCACTCCTAAGCCACATCTCTAGGCCCTGCTCCAATGGTAGACCGCTTTATTGATCTCACTAGAAAAATAGTACAATACACATATTTGACTCTAGAGTGGCACTATTTCTCTTACAAAGAAATGTTCTCCTATAAAGAACCCTCACTCAAAAATACGACTCTCTACAACAAGTCATGATAATTTCAAAGAAAATTACGCTCTAACAATAGGTCCTTGTATTCAAGCTAAGATCAAAACTCATGAAAATACAAATACTTCATAATTAACTGTTGGAAAGGCCTTTACACATAAAAAAATGAGAAAATACCGAAAGTAGTTGCTCTATTGAAGTAATAATTTTTGTAGATAGGTTTAGAACATGGGAAAACCTTTGTCTATGCTCCTTCCATGCTCAAGAAAGTATCCATTTGGACTCAAAAAAATCTCTGTCTATAACACTAAAAGAATTTACTCTACAAAAATTCCATCAGAAAATGCTCAAATACAAAATTTGATGCTTCCATTGAGTTTAGGACACTATAAGAAACCTTATTTAGGTTCTTGTTGAGCTCAGAAAGGTGAAAAAGTGAGCAAGATATTCTCAATATAGGATCCATATCATGTGTACAGACCATGCCCAGAAACTGGTTTCATCTTTGAGGGACTCTTTGTTGCTTCCAGGACGAAACACTCACCAGTCTATTCCTTTACAATATGTTGCACCTACAAGTGAATTTTCCTTTTCCCCTCCTCTAAAGCTCTGAGAAATATTCTTGGCTTTACATTCTCCATTCGAATATATAGATTAATATCCTCCAACTCTTTGGGTCTTTCATGCTTCAGTTCCTTTCTCATACTTGCAATCTGGTCAATACTTGCTCTCATACGACGTGATCTAAAAATGGAAAATGATTTTCCTCTGACACTTTGCAAGCATGATAAAATTGGGTATTTAAGTGTAAATTTAATTTTTTCAATTTAATCAAAGATGAGTGGTTAAATTTTCACATGAAATTGAAATTGAAACAAATTCATATGCAAATCATGATGATAAACATGTAGAGAATAAAAAATCACATGATAACCGAGTTCACTCGTCTTGGGCTATGTCTCCGGGCCTAACTCCAATGCCAGACTGATTTATTTATCTCAGTAGAAAAAGAATAAAATACACACATTTCACTCTAGAGTGGCACTATTTCGCTTACAAAGAAATGTTCTCCTATAAAGAATGCTCACTCAAAAAGATGACTCCCTACAACAAGTCATGATTATTTTAAAGAAAAAGACACTCTAATAATAGGTCCTTGTACTCAAGATGAGATCAAAACTCATAAAATACAGCTACTTCATAATGAAATGCTGGAAATGGCTTTACCCATAAATAAAATGACAAAATACCAAAAATAGTTTCTCTACTGAAGTAACAACTGTTGTAGATACATTTAGAACGTTGGAAAACTTTTGTCTAGGCTCCTTCCATGCTCAACAAAGTCTCCATTTGGACTCGAAACAATAATTGAATATAACACTAAAGGACTTTACTCTGAAAAAAATTCGATTAGGCAATGCTCAAATTAGAAATTTCATACTTCTTTTGAGTTCAAGACACTAAAAAAACCATTATTTAGGCTCTTCTTAGGCTCAAAAAGGTTAAAAACTAAGCAAGATATGCTTCTTGGAACCAATATCTATTATATGTTGAACAAAAATACAAATTTGGCTATCCATTCTATGAATTTATCCTTTATTCCAGCTCTCAAGTGATAATTTCTCCTAGTGTCGGTGGGATTCCTGTCGAAAAAGGTGCAAATTCTCTCCTAGTTAAAACTGCAAATAAACCTTAGTACCCAAATTTTGGCGCCTATGGTCAGTTAGATTGCTACATAGGACCGGGGGTCAGGGATAACCACCCACCCCCACCACATCAGCTTTTTCTCTAGTAGGTTCTAGTCTTGTTGCGCAATATGGTCAGGGGTTAGGGCTAATCGCTTACCCCCTCTGGGTTAGCCCTCGCCTGTGGTCACAAATACCACCGAGAATCAGAGGCTAGGGATTTTCCATATGCACCCTATGCTTGGTCACGTGGGCTCTCATATTCCTAGGTTCAGAGCTAACAACTTCACCCAACTCCCTTGCATGTGCGTCGGTGGTCACATTCAATACATATGACTTGGGGTTGGGGACAAGTGCCCGAGATAGGGGCTTCACTGCGATATAAATACCATAGCACGTAGGTCCATATTGGGGGATATATAATGAGTAAAAATTGACATAATATATTGGGGGATATATAGGGGCTAAGGGGTTTTTAAATTGGCATGTATAAAAAATGGAGCTCAAATTTAGTGGAAAAATATAAAGGGTATAAAAATGTTAATAAAAAAAAAAGGATACCTACAATATATAGTGAAAGTAGGGGCTTTTTAAATTGGGAAGGTGTATTGCCTTTATATTGGTAGGGGGTTAAATAATGTGATTTTTAGAGGTATTTTCCAATATGTACTCAAATTAAGGGTATTGTTTAATATGTTATGATCGCATGTGATATGTTAGAGGTTTATTGAGTGAAGCCCCTATGGTGCCCCATCCCTTCTGCAAACACTGAAACCATTACATATCAAATATAAATGGTGAACCATAAATATAAATAACCGAAGTTGTGGCCTAACGATTTGATGTTGGAATTGTTGCGATGAGGTTGAGGGGTCTAACCCCTATGAGGCACCAATAACTAATGGCCACGTGCTGCCCTCTCATTGGGCCACTTCACACCAAACCAAGCAATAAAATCATGTAAATTTACTTAGTACGGAGTTTCCACATGTAGACTGTGGATTATCCCTTTTTCATGCGATATACTCAATCTGCATGACGTCAACAATACCGTCTATGGAGTCAGCAACCCAATCAATCCTGTTTTTTGGCTTTTTGGTTGTTTGTCTAAAACTTCAGAACATCATAACTTTCTCACATGATGTCACATTTAAGTGATTCAAGTATTGTTGTAATCAAGATAACAAACACTACGATCTGGCGCTAGTTTTAGGATATTTTAAGCATGTTCATGTTTGATCCTATTTTTTATCTCTAGATCAATAACATGTGCATTCAATCATTTTATCAGTGCACATTACATTGGTTGTTTTTTTATTAATATATTTTTAAGTATACGTAAATATTAATTAATATTAAAATAGTTTATTCATAACACACATTGGATATTTTATTCTATACAACATAAAAATATTTTCTTTTAACATTTTTTCTAGATATATATGAAGTTGATATCACATGTTAAAATATTTTTGAAAATTATAATGTTTAAACATCTTACATTTTATTTTTTCTACTAGTTATTTTACATTAATTTACATGAAATTATATGAGGTCTTATGGACAACTAATTAAATATGCATAACATAATAGTTATTACCTTTCTATTTTGAGAAAATTTTATTTTTATTTTAAGAGGGATGGACATACTTACACATCTTCTTCACACTCGGTTGCAGAATGAGCCTCAACCTCAAATGATTTTTCATGGGTGTGAAGTGTATTTGGTGCATAGGTTTCACCATGTTGGTATACAATACTTTTTCATTTTTAATGTATGATGTGGAATTTAAATTTCATCTTTTGAAAGATAGTGATAAAAAAATATTATGAAAACAATGAGAATTATAGTGTCTTATATTTGGTTTAGAAGGTTCACATGAGGGCCTAGAAATTATTAAATGTATTTAATAACTAATTAAATATATGGCTATAATATTTTCGCATAAAGGAAATTTAAACTAGCTTAAATTGAGTCCAATATATAATAGACATTGTAATATCCTCTCTTGTGATATTTCTCAACACTTTAACTCAAGCAAATTGTAAAAAAATTAAATAAAAATTTAAAATGTGAATTTTTTTCAAAATAATAATAATAATAACAACTTCATGCTACTCATCCATCGTATTGACTCATGGAATTCATGTGGAATATAAGATATTTAAAGGGGGGAATTAAGCCAGTCAAAATCTATCTTAACTTTGAATCTATGTGATCAAATCTCCTCAGATGCAAACCTCCTTTAAAGTGAAAAGATATTTGATCCCTCTTGGGGCTTGGTAGATCCAGAGTTAAGATGGATGTAGGTCAATCTGGCTTAATTATGTATTTACCAAGTGTCGATGGAGATCAAAGCCATTAATGATCCAAAATTAAAAATGAAGATTTCATAAAATGATTTACAAGCTAGTTTATGTCTTATAGGAAATGGATCGTGATTGCAAAAGCACACAAAATAAAGTAAATTTTGTAGATTTTTAACAATAAAAATGGACAATAAGCAACATCAAAACACAAAAAATTGATGATAGAGTTCACTCCTCCTGGGCTATCTCTCCGAGGAGAGATTCCAATGCTGACCTTTTTTATTATATACTCAAATGCTAGATTAAATCATCATACAAGTAACTATTTGCAAAAATAACAATGTCGTTGCATCCAGGATGCCAAAAATACCTTGTGTAGGTTCTTCTTGGGCTCAAAAAGGCTCAAAAATTGCCAACATAGGCTTCCTTCTTCAATCTTCCTTCAAAAACACTCTAAAAATATTCTTCTCTACAAAAATTGGCAGTAAAGTGTTTTTCAGTATGCCACTTCGTTGGTATCCCACAGGTCTTGGGTTCGAACCACAATCCTCGGCGGCCTTGGTGTTGTTTTGCTATAATTTATTTTTATTTTTTTAAAGAATATGGTTCGAATCCCCTTCCGTCTCCCACGCTAGTAATCATGTGGATCCATATATGACCGAGGGCTGCCGGAGATAGGCCATGCACCCTCCCTGAACCTGCTCCTGGTTGCATGGTATTAATATAATCTAGGCCTGGGGCGCGGGAAGGGTGCCAAGGGCCCCGCCCCCTGCGCTTCTGCTGATGGTCGTTACATAACACAAAACCACGGTTTGGGTCAGTCAAGCGTGTCCTCCGACCCTCCCATCTACCAAACCATCCAACCATATGACTTCAAATAAAAGGTTCCCACCATGGTTAACAAGAACCACTTCCAGCCTAGTTGGTTAGGAATTTGTTGAACATTTGGGAAGTCATGTGTTTGATTCTTACAAAGGTTTGTGAGTTGGACAAAATATATTTTGCCTAATGTGGTACCCTCGAATTGGACCACAAGTCAATCTGTGATTGGCTTGGAGATTCTAATTGGTTCCCTATGGACAGGCTTATTCCCTAAAATATTTGGACAGATTCTAATTGGTTCCCTATGGACAGGCTTATTCCCTAAAATATTTGGACCACAAGTCAATCTGTGATTGACTTATTCCTCAAAATATTCAACCATCGAATTGGACCACAAGTCAATCTATGATTGGTTATTCCTCAAAATATTCAACCAATAATGGTGCCCCAGGTGACATCATGAGACTACCCCAAATGGCAGATTCTAATTGGTTCCCTATGGACAGGCTTATTCCTCAAAATATTCAACCATCGAATTGGACCACAAGTCAATCTGGGATTGGGTTATTCCTCAAAATATTCAACCAATAATGGTGCCCCAAGTGTCATCACAAGACTACCCCAAATGTCATATTCTAATTGGTTCCCTATGGACACACACGACATTCGTACACTATTGTGTCGGATTGAGGCGATTCAAGCGTTGCTGGAATCAAAACGATGAAATATACAATTTGGGGCTAGTTTCATGATATTTTGAGCACTTCAATTTTTTATAGAATATTTTTGATCCCATTGATCATTCCTCCCCACTGGTATCTTTTGGACCACAAAAATTTTTCTTTTACTCAACAATAAGTGAGGGTACAACTCCATCATTTCCCTAATCTCCATCCACCTTGATTTTCTTGTATTGGTATCTTTGAGCCCCACACATAGATACTCTATATTGACTCTATGTGAATTTCTTATCCTCATATCAAGAATTGAGTGTTCCTTCAACTCATTTAAATATTTAGGAGTAAAAGATTCTATATATGGAACCTGCAAATTCGCTTCTTGATTAAAAATCATTGGAGGCTCATACAATCTCAAGTTTTCCACTTTCATGACAGAATAAATTTTCATTTAAGGTGGAAAATCTAATCAGAAAGTGTTGTTAGCAATGTTCTCCAAGATTTTGAAAGAACCATATGTTATTGGCTTGATATTTTTACGTTCACCTTGTAGTCTTTCCTCTTTTATGTACAATTAAACATAATCTCCCACATGGAAATCATGATCAACCGTATGCTTATCATGTCTTGCTTTGTACTTTGCTTGCCTTTCCTCCAACTATCCTTGTACCCTTCGATTCACTAGCTGAATTTGTTCAATGAAATGCTTGGATTTGTCCACATCACTATGTCCATCTATTGGAATATCTTTACCAAATATGAAATCAAAATGAGACTTTGGAAAATAACCCAAACATGCTTCAAAAGAAGATACTTTTGTAGATGAATGTTTGACACAATTGTAGGCATGTTGGATTTAATGTAAATGATCATCCCAAAGTTTATGATGTGATGCAAGATCTTTAGGCCTAGTCGAATAGGTGAACAAATGGAATGAGCTTAACAACGTGGTGGACTGGCCACATGTTAATGATGGAAAAGTATTTTTTTTTTTTTCTTTTTTTCCCTTTTTTTTAAAATTTTAAATATATAATTTAATTTTCTTTTATAAGTGGAGATATTTCTTATTGTAAATCTTATTTTATACTCCTAAATGGTAGAAAATATGAAATGATGCACAATATTATTTTATACTCCCAACTTGTAGAGAATAAGAAGAATAAGAAATGATGGATCATTGGTGACTCTTCGTTGTTCCATGTGGAGTTTTTTAAAAGAGACTGAATGCCTGGAGAAACAAGAAAGAGGGGAAGGAGAAGAAAGGGCTCCTGATTCTTTGTGTCAATGCAGTCATGTTGTTGCGTGATATAATTTCATTTTTGTGAAAACAAAGAGGTCTTCGTTCCTATGTGAATGATCCAGTTTCATAGCAATGGTACTGTAAGTTATACAATTTGATTTGATTCAAAATACATAGGTTGAAAGAATTTTTTTATGTTGTGAACTATGATTAATATTTACTTCGTTCGTGTGTGTTTTTTACCTCTGGAAATCAATGCTTATTCCATTTACTTGTGCGAATAATCTACGCGTGGAGATTTAAATCATTTTACTTGTTCGTATTTTGGGTATGGCTATTGAAATAGTCACCCAAATTGAAGATGAATGTGCCACGACATGTCGTAGGGATGCATGATAATATCAGTAAGTTTGAGCGTTGAAACAAAACCTCTGGTCTGAATGTTATCACGATTTTTGTTGGGAGCGTAAACATAACCCTTGGTGAGGGAGACGAGGGAGATCATTTCTTGAGTGTGGGAGGAATTTTAAGACAGTCAGAGATCGTTTTGGAAGAGAACTGAGTCACTTGCCATTCCCAAGAGACAAAAATAGAAATTTTTTGGGAGAGCTACGAAAATATTTCAGAGTGCCTACCTGTTTTTTAAAAAGGCACTATTTGGACTAAATTTGAGAAGTATCTCATTTGAGTCTACCCATTTCTATCAATTTTGGTATCTGAGTGGATCTGAGGTTTTCACGTTTGTGATAGAGCTACATTTGACATTGGTAGTGTTTTCTATGACAAAGGAAGATGGTAACATTATAAAGAAGAGCACGAGTTTATGAGGAGATTGAAAAAATATTTGATCCGTCTTTATTTTTGGTAAATTGATAGTTAACATAGATTTACGTTGGTTTAGTTATTAGTAATATTAATAATCAATCATTATAATTAATAATAGATTTTTTTATTATGTTGAGAACTCTTTCTAGAATATTTTGTAAACTCGTTGAATTCACTCATGTTCAAGGATAAGAAGCTCAGATTGAGGTTGTTAAGAGTGTTAGACCATGAATATATAGAGAAAGTATATGACCATTAAGGAGCATCAATAGGATGAGAATGTCCTAGATTCATCTTAACTTCAGATCTCGGTAGATCCGAACTTAAGATGGATCTAGATTTTTTTAATTTCTCCCTTTACATAGACTATATTCCAGATGAATACCATGGGTAAAGACTAAGAAGTTATCTAGGCTCGTTTAATTGCCCCCTTTAAATAAACTATATTCCACATGAAT
This sequence comes from Pinus albicaulis, assembly GCA_034641835.2. NCBI lineage: Eukaryota > Viridiplantae > Streptophyta > Pinopsida > Pinales > Pinaceae > Pinus > Pinus albicaulis. The sequence continues at coordinate 155,363 of JAXQQM020082549.1, forward strand.
ACCATGGGTAAATACTGAAGTTTTTTTTTTTTTTTTGTAAGCTTGGTAGTACCTTTCATTTTTCTCTTTTTTTCTCCTTTTTTTTTCTTTTTTACTCAATCTTCAACAACATGTCCAAATACATCACCCCAATCGGGGAAGGGAATTGAACCTGTGATGAGTGCTATAACAGCCCACCTCATCACCTTTTAACCAAGACCCCAGTGCTATAACAGCCCACCTCATCACCTTTTAACCAAGACCCCATAGACACTGAAGTTATTTTTTATTTTAATGTTATTTTTTTATTATTCCATGGGGAAAACGATGGATTGTCAAAACCTATAGGCAATAAACAACAAATGTTTAATTAAATATTGTACCTCTATTTTATTTCAATTATTAATTATATTTTTTATTTTATATATATTCTTAGATTAGAATACCATGGAAAACCCATAACTCTTCAAAACCTAGAACCAAAAAACCACTAACTATTTTACCTCTATTTTATTTTAATTATGGATTCTATTTTTATTTTATTAATTTTGTTTTATTTTGATTTTATTTTTAGAGTTATTTATATTTTATTATTTTATTTTGACCGAGTGAAAATGTTTAACTTAATTATATTAGTTTTTTAATTTAATTTAATTTATTTGGTTCTAATTTTATTTTTATGTAATTTGATTTAGTCAAAATGTTAAACATTGTATTACGACATCTCTTCTATATTGGGATGGAGAAAGCCAAGATTGATGCAAGAATTTAGTCAAACTAATATTAATATTAATGAGGTAAGAGTTAATTATATATATTAAAAATAATAAATTAGATTTTGGTCAAATTCATAATGGTTGATAATTTCATTGAAGAAATAAAACAAGGTTATTAAATTAAATTATCAGATTAAAGAAGATAAAAATAAAGTAAATTAGACATAGATTAAGAAAGAGTAAAAACAATATAAAATATATATTAATAAAGTGTGAAATAAACTAATTAAGAGATTTGAGGGAAGGGTTAATGGATAAAAAAGGATAAATTTAAATTATATAATTATAATAAAATAATAGTTTTTGGTAATATACATATGTATATTCAAAATGTGTTAATTAATAATTATAATTATTAAAATTCTAATTTAATCTTATTTTTATCTAATTTGACTAAGTCAAAATTTGTAGGTAACATAACATAACACAACAGTACATTACAACATCTTTTCCATACTTGGAGAGTGCCTCTATGGGAAATAACTATTTTAAAAGTATATATGAGTTAATTTCTTTTATAAAAATAAATTTTTTATTTAAATTTCTATAGGAATAAATTAATAGATCTAATAAAAGCATAAATTAAAATTAAAATATTTAAAATATATTTATATTGATTAATTTTTATAAATGGTGAAATAGAAATTGAATATTTGAATTTAGGCTTTTGTGATCCATATCATGAAAAACAAGAAAATTTTCTCTAAAATTCTGTTTTGAACCATCGAGTGCGATTCATCATCTTAAGGACAAGATGAAGAACCAATATTGGCATCAGGTTAAGAGAAAAGTATATTGGCATCAACTTAAATAGATGAAGAGAAAAAAAATTAGCTCTTGTAATATAAGAGTTAGATTTGACTAAATAAATATTATTTATTAATAAATAATAAATTCACTAGGGTTAGAACTAAATTGTGAGGTGGCATACTCCAAAGACTCCCTTTAATGATAGAATCTCTCAGATTTGCAATACTAAGAAGGCAAAAGATGAAAAACACTTCATTTTTCCCATACTGTTACTCACATCATCTCTCAATTCACTAACATGTCACCTTCTTACCTAAAGTAATTACCTAAATAAAAAAAAATTCTTACATAGCTCTAATCATTATAAAAGTTAATCATGCAAATACAACATCCATATCATATCATTGTTATAATATGAGAACACGGTTATAATATATATATATAATGATGTTGCTGAAGGTCATTGTGTTCAAAACTAAGGTTGTAATAATATTTCACATATGCAACAATCAATGGTAATTTCCAACTTATATACACCGTGTCGGATGTTATGCCTTTACACTGCCATACTACCAATCAGGAGTTTAACAACTATTGAATCGTATGGAAATTTAAGTCAAACATCAACAATTTTAGATACGATTTATTTGGTTTCAAGTCATATTGTTATGGAGATCTGGGACATGCTACGAAGATCTTTATTGCCCTACACTTGGCATTGCACAAGGCTCCTCCGTGGCGATCTGTCATCTCCATTCAATGTTCACCTCTCGGAGGTTACTCTCCTCGATACAGATGTTCTCTGCTTGGGATTCCTCTAATTTTTCGATGGGAAGCTTTGTAGTGTATCTGCAGCAAGCTGAAGAAAGTAGGTTTTATTCTTATGCTTCCTTGGTGTTTCCAGGCTCGGCTCCCTTCTTGCGAGCTCTGCCTTACCCCTTTAAAGGTATGTCTTCTTTTACAATGGTTCCAATACACAGCATTCAACTCTGTTAGCTCATCTTTGGTTTTGTTCTCTACCTCAGTTTATCCACCGACATTTCTGATTGAAAGTTTATATAGGTAAAATTCCTCCTCAGAGATGGTAACTCAGCAGTTCTTACCCTGTTACAACAAATGCAAGGAGGAAGAAAGGATTCACGGGTACAAAGGTATGTTGAGACTATTTCTATATGCTTATTACTAAGTTTAGCAAAAGTCTGAACATCCATCCTGTGTTTTAATGGTTTAACCTCTGAAGTATTTTCTCTTGCAGATGGTCTCCAATGAGGGTTTCAACCTTCTTTAGGCATTAAACTCTTTAGAACTTTAACTAGGTTTATCTGCTGTGCATTCTCTTATCTTACTCCACATGCAGTAGTTAACCAATTTATCATTGGATATGAGGGTGCAGGTTTGTAAATCCGATCTCGTGCAAACTACAACCGTGGCTTCATTTCAGTTCTCAGGCTATGTTATCCTCGACCCAGTTGACAACGTTACCTTTGCATTTTCCAGGTATCTAAACAATCTTCGCAGGAAGGCCATTTTTTCATAGATAATCAGTGTGCCGATTATGTTCCTAGCTTATATATTCTCGGACTGTTCTTTATCGTTTAGTAATTTATCTATGTTGAGGTTTGAAACCCCAACCTTGGATTTTTTTAACAATATGTAACCAACTTTGTATAAGAGTTATACTAGGGTTTAATCTCAGGTTTATTGAGTCTTAGAGCGCATTTAACTCTGAAACAAATTATGAATGTGTATCATAATCTATGCCTTTCCATTTACGTTTTTGTAATATTCTACGGTTGACTATTTAACTATAGATGATCTCGTCTGTTTTGACATTTTCGAAGAGATTTCCCATTCTGTGCATTTCAAGTTTATAGGGGTTCTCTTGTTCAGTTTTCATCATAATTTTTCGTTGCATGCATTTGATCTTTACGCTATAAAACGAACAAATGCTGGGTTTACCATTATTTATTATGAATAGATATTTTTTTATATTGAAACTATGTACACTACATTTAACTGCTAATATTTGCGAATCCTTTACTGTCGATAAAGATTTTTGTATTTTCTAGATCCTTTGGTAACTGTGAACTAGCCTTCTTCTTTGTTCGAGATACAATCTTTCATTACTCTGCTAACTTCTCACACAGTTTGTAGGTTCATACTACGGTGTTCGGGTCACCGATTTGTTTCACCTGTGTATAGATTTTGGGGTTTTTAACCACGAATGATGTACCCATGTTCTGGGTTTATTCCCAAGACTAGGGTTGACAGTTCATCGGTCCTATTCCCTGTACTAGTAATAATTTCTCTTGAAATATAAACATGCAAGATTCTCATGCGTTTTCTCTTTTCATTGTGATTTCCTTCCTATAAGTTATGTTTACAATTTTTATGTTCCACAATACAAGAAATTATTGTATATCTACTGTAAATTATCCGTGTAACAATTATACATCATATTCTATTTTTTGTTTTTACAGTACTACATGCTATGTTTCTTCTATCTAAACATGATCCGTAGAAGGGGTTAAATTTTCTTAGTTTTTCTTTCGCACAACTTGCAAACATTTAAACCATAACTCCTTTAAGAAAATATAATAAAGAAAACATAAGCTAGGTAGTACTACCATTTATTCTGTCTCACACATTTACAGACATCATACACATATTAACAGGTTTTCCTATCTAGAAACAGTAACTACAGCACTGTAATTCTGTAAAGAATTCTTTCCAACCTTGAATAACCTACTTATAATTACATAGTAAAACTTATCTAGATTAAGAAATTTAAGCTGTGGTCCTCCCAACCCTTCAAGAGAGGCTATGACGTCCTTCTCTTGCCCCCTAGCTCCAGAATCTGGAGAGTGCCACAGGTTACATTGGATTCTTCTGCTATGACCTCTGGATGGCCAATCCAGTCACACATAGAACATTCTGGTTTTACAAGGGTTGCTGTGAGCTATTTTCAATTGGTCCTCACCAGCTCTAGAAAATACTTCCCTTTTACCAATTTAACAGAACCCCTACTCCTCCTCTAGGATTCAGCTTTATTCTCAGAGGAGTATGTAACTGTTTTCCAACTTTTCCCAACCATCTCCTATTCTTGGAAATCTTTTACCAACAGCTTAAAAATATTTCTTTTCATTAATTAGTTTCTCCTAATTTAATAACTCAGCAAAAATAATTTGTTTTATAAACAATAATAATTTAAGTCTTTCTTTCCAGAAATTAAAATAAACAAATGTCTTTAACTAGTTAATACTAGTTAATTTTAATGAGGCTATGACAACTTCCCCCCCAGAAGTAACACCGTCCTCGGTGTTTCAGCCCAGCTCTGCAAAGAGCTGCGGGTAAGCTTCCCGCATAAATTTCTCGTCCTCCCAAGTAGCTTCATTCGGTCCAAAGTGCTTCCATTGCACTTTCACCTATATAACTACTCGTTTGCGGAGTTCAATTTCTCTTTGGTCAAGTATGCGTTGTGGCTCAACCAGAAACTCGCCGTCCGGTTCTACCTGAAAAACAAAAGTGTTTTCAAGTTAGTATGCATCAATTTATTCAGAACTTCAAGTTATGATTCTTATCTTTTCCTACCTGAATATTTTGCCAATGAATCACATGTTTTTCATCATGTACATATCGCTTCAGCAAAGAGACATGGAACACATTGTGTACTTGAATATGACTGGGTAAGGCCAACCTATAGGCTACCGGTCCCACCCTTTCTAGTATTTGGAAAGGTCCACAGTACCGGGGAGCTAATTTGGCACAAGAGGAGGTCCATCTCATGGTACTCCTATTCGTCTTAATTCTAACGTAAACATGGTCCCCTACCACAAATTCATGATAAGAACTTTTCTTATCTGCATAAATCTTTTGTCGATCTTGCGTAGCCTTCAGATTCTGCCTTATTCTTTTTACCTCAGCTTCCATTTCAGCCAACATTTCAGGTCCCAGCAATAATTTTGTTTCTGGACTACTCCAGTTTATAGGTGTTCGACATTGCCTACCATACAATGCCTCATTTTCAGAGATTCTTGATACCCGTTGTTATAGGCAAACTCAACAAGGTGCAAGTAATCCTCCCACTTAGTTGGCTGCTACATCACATACATGTGCAGCATGTCTTCCAGTACTTGGTTTACCCACTCCGTTTTCCCATCAGTCTGAGGATGATAGGAAGTGTTGAAATGTATTTGTGTTCCCAAACCCGTAAATAGGGTTTTTTGAAATGCAGATGTGAATTTAACATCCCGGTCTGATATCAGAGTTTTTGGTATGCCATGCAACCTGAAGATTTCATTCATAAATATGTCAGCAATATGTACAGTCTTGTACGTAGACTGTACAGGTATAAAATGTGTAGACTTACTTAATCTGTCTACCACTACCATGATTGAGTCATTCTGTCCTTTTTTTTGTGGTAGTCCCGTGATGAAATCTAAGGAGATAACCTCCCACTTCCATTCAGGAATGGGTATGGGCTGCAATAGTCTTGCAGGATGTTGGTGCTCGACCTTTACCTGTTGACATTCCAAACATTTTCTTAGGTACTCAGCAATATTCTTACGCATATCTGGCCAATAATATACATTTCTTATTGCAGTAAGAATTTTCTAATATCTCGGATGACCAGTGTAATTGCTATGGTGGAACTCATTCAGTATTAACTCCTTTAGAGTTGTACTATTAGGCACTTAAATTTTTCCTGGAAAAGTCAGCACCTGATCTTCATTCTTTCCATACTCGGATGCCTTGCCTTACTTCTTATCATCCTCCAATTACTGCCAGAAGAATTTATATTCCGGGTCTTTCTGTGCTTCTTCTTTTAGCTATTCCAACAGTTGGCTTTCTAGCTGATTATAGTATAATGCATAAATACCATGCAGTTTTCTGCTCAACGCATCTGCAACTTGATTTTCCTTTCCCTTAACATGTTGTATGTCCATGTCAAATTCACTCAAAAAGGAATTCCATCTTGCCTGTCTAGAATTTAAATCTGCTTGCTTAAAATAATTAGTCAAAATACTATGATATATTTTAAGTACAAACCTCTTACCGAGCAGATAATGCCTCCACACCCGGAGAGCATGCACCACAACTGTAAGCTCCAAATCATAAGCAAAATATTTACGTTCATGATATTTTATTTTTCTAGACTCATAGGCTATCACTTTACCTTCTTGAGTTAATATTGCTCCCACTCCTTCTTTGCTGGCATCAGTACAAACTTCATAGTATTTATCAGGGTCACCTACCCTCAGTACCAGTGCTGTAGTCAGAAGTTGTTTCAGCTTTTCAAAGCTATTCTGACATTCATTTGTTCATTTGAAAAACTTGCCTTTCTTCTGCAAAGATGTAATAGGAAAAGAAATTTTAGAAAATCCTTCTATGAACCTTCTATAATAACCAGCTAGACCCATAAACTATCTAATGTCAGCCACATTCTGAGGTACTCGCCATTCCATAATAGTTTTGATCTTTTATGGATCAACATCTATCCCCTCAGCTGATATAACATGCCCCAGATATTGGATTTCTATTTTAAAGAAATCACATTTGCTAAACATAGCATAAATATGATACTGTCTCAGCATTTCCAAGACTATTCTCAAATGTTCTTTATGTTCTTCATCACTTTTAGAATATATCAGTATGTCATCTATGAAAATAAGTACAAGGTTATCCAAAAACTGATGAAAGATGCCATGCATCAACCTCATAAAGGTTTCTGGTGCATTTTTCAATCCGAAAGGCAGCACCACGAATTCATAATGCCCATAACAAGTGAAAGATGTTGTTTTGCAAATATCTTCATCTCTAATCCGAATCTGATGATACTCGGATCTTAAGTCTATCTTAGAGAACACCGTAGCCCCTCTTACTTGATCAAATAAGTCATCGATTTTGGGTAAGGGGTATTTGTTTTTAACAGTCAGCTTATTAAGCTGCCTGTAATCCATACACATGCATAAGGTTCCGTCTTTTCTTCTTAACAAATAGAACTGGTGCTCCCCATTGAGACACACTTGGACGGATATAGCCTTTTTCTAACAGTTCTTGTAGCTGTATCTTTAGTTTTGTTAGTTCTGGCATGCTCATTCTATAAGGAGCTCTTGACACTGAAGAGGCTCCTGGAAGAAATTCAATGGTGAAGCCAATATCCCTCTTAGGTGGCAAACCACGAATGTTTTCTGGAAATACATCCAGAAATTCCTGTACTAGAGGAATACCTTCCATTATTGGAGCCTTTTCCTTGGAGTCTGCATATCCTACTTGAATTGCATACAACTGACATCCTTTTCTAATACACTTACCCATTTGGGATGCTATTATTGGTCGTAATTGCACAGGCTTTTTAATTCCATAAATTTCTTTTTGCGTGCCATCTTGCACTCTGAAGTAGATAATCTTTTCTTTGCAGTCCACTAGGGTCCAGTGTCTCTCCAACCAATCCATACCCAATAACACATCATAAGACCCCAATGGTAAGATATTTAAATCTACTTGTAACTATTGTTCTGCTACTTCCAATATACAGTTAGGAACTTTTGTAGTTAGCTTTCGTTTTGCCCCAGTAGCGAGCTGAACTAACTAGGAATTCTTAAATTTCCGCTCTTTTACCTTTCACATTTCCACTATTTTAGGACTTACGTAACTCAACTTGCTCCAGGATCTACTAAAATTGAAATAGGTTTAGTTAGTAAAGTACCTTCTAGTTCAATCATTATGGGCTGAAAATCAGCCTGTCGGTCTTCCAAGGCTGCATTGATATGAGGTATATTGCGTGCCACGTCCCCCATTGTAGATGCCTCCTGCAGATTTGTTACAGCTTCATTTTTGTTTCGTTGGGGACAATTTTTATAATAATGGGCTTCCCCACAGCCCCAGCAATGTAGGGGAGGCTTAGAAATCTGTTCCTGATCTAGTTTACTAGATTCTATTGTGGGTTTCTCCTCCGCTACCCACTTGGTTCTTTGGTGATTCCTACCAAACTTCTTGCTGACAGAATTCCGTGTTGAGGCTTTAAAGTTGCTACTTTTACTGTTTTTAAAATTAGAGTTATTTTTCTGATTTTTCTTTGGTTGCCAGCTTTTTCCTCCTTCACCCTTGGCCTTGGCCTGCTGATAGCACATTCGTGCTTTACGAATGGCTTCGTCCATGGTCTGAGGATTAACAAATTCTATCTATTCTCTCATATGAGTAGGTAAACTACGTAAGAACCTTTGCACCTTGGCTTTTTCTTCTGGGAGGTAAGGAACGTAGTGTAGCAGGGAACTAAATTTTGTAACATAATCATCCATGGTCATTTGTCCCAACCGAAGATCATGGAATTCCTTAGATTTTTCATCATAAAATATTTCTGTTAATTACTTGTATTTAAGGTACTACTGAAACAATTCCCATGTAATATCCCATTCATCAATGCTACATACAGTTTTCACCTCTTCCCACCAGAGGGTGGCTTTTTCTCTTAACTGGTATATAGCCAATCTGGCCTTCAGATTGCTGCTATATTCATATACCTGGAAGTACTTATTTATATTGATTAACCAGGCTTCAGGCACCTCCTCTGCCTCACCATCAAACGTTGGTGGCTTAATTTTATGAAATTCTCCCTGCAGTTCCACTTTATGTCTCTTAGTATCTTGCTAGTCAGACAAATTTCTTGACTTTGCCTCATTGTAATTCCTATTTTTGCTTTTCTGGGAGGGACTCTTTTCATTTTTGTCCATAGTGTTATTTCCTATTTGCTGCTCTTCTTATTCTGCTGATAATTCTTTTTTAGCACTGGGATGTCTCATCTCCTGATTTTGTTTGTCTGATAAACTCTTTAAAATTCTCTCCTGATCTTGCAACATGTTAGCCACCTATAAAATTTGTTATACGAAAAGGTGGCTAAATCATTTTCGAGCCTTCAAGGAAAAAATTTTATTGCAAAGAAATGTTATCTCTTGAAGACTCTTGAAGGCCTCATGCCTTGTCCACAATCTTCACTGCTGTGCCCATTTTACACTAAGAAATTCTGCCGATTTCATGAAAAAATACTGCTGCAAACACCATTTTCCCCCTCCCCCCTCTTCCAAGTCTAAGCTCATTTTTATCCCTTCATTTCCCACAAAAATCCTTCATTTTAATATTTTTCCACTTTTACCCTCCATCGAAACCCCTGTGATAAGGTTTAAGAGCCTTTCTTTGCCTTATCAAAACCCTCAAAACCCTTGAAAAACATTGAAAACTTCAGAAAAAAAACATATTTTTGTGTAAAGGTTTAAGCCCCCTTGGGCTAAGTCCTTAACCGTTTCCTCTACACATGCCCTGCTGCTGGAACCAGGTGCTAAGCGTTTAAGCTCTTATCATGTCGGAGCAACTCACCAAGCACACTATTGTTATTTAAAACCAAACTCTGATGCCGATGAGCCCTGTGCATAAACCCCCCGATCATATTATCTTCCATACATCCATGGCCCCGCAGATGGGTGCCAAGCCAAATCGCTAATATAAAACGTTCCTAACACAAAACTTTGTGTATATTTAATTCTTGGGTTTTTAATGTTTTATTGCCATTTTATTAAAAAGAAAACCGAGCGGAATTCATCGCTCCGCTTTTTAGAGGGAGGCAGTTTTTTCTGTTTGGCAGCAATCAGCGCCACCGGCCGACACGTGGCCTTGGGCGGTATGGTGTTACCATTTTCCCCGAGCATTAAAGGTCGGATATCGGCTTGGCCCGATATTAGTGTGCGTCGTTCGATCTAAGGCCAGCTCATCGAACGGTGATCGTTTTGAAGAAGCCCGTAAGATAAATGTGGTATGACTTAGTTATTAAAAAACATCTCCACCATTGATCATGTGGCCCGATATCATCTGACGGCCAATGTTCGTCCTGAGCTCCCCACTCATTTTTTAACCATTTTTTCGGCAAAACAAAGGTTTTTAGCCCATTTTCTCCATTTTTCCAAATAAAGCAGCTCTTTTGTTTTGACTATTCACCCTCGCTCCCGACCGTCGATCTCTGCGCAATCAACGGTTCTGATTTAATTATTCCTCTGATTTCCCTCTGACCTCCTCTAATCAATCTTGACCGTTGGATGATTCCATCCAATGACCATGCTCTCTCCACGTGCCTTCTGAAGCAGCAAACCTATATATGGATGATTTTATAATGTTGTTCGTATTTTGCAGGGTAATGGTTCTTCCGCTATACTAAAGAAAATTTCAAAGGTCGAGGGTGACGATCCTCCCACCTTTGATTCATCAAAGGGAATCATTCGCAGGATTCAACTCCACGTTTTGTCAATAATTTTTGAGGCATTGATGCCATACAACCCCTACGCAGCCCTGCACACCAACAAACATAGTGAATCAAGCACAAAATCAAAGAGTATCAGTTTCGAAGACAGTAAACACACCAGAACATGAGATTGAAGACATATCTGTGGGGATTACGGCTAAGATGGATTATCAAAAGCCTAATCCCCCTAATAAAACACAGTTTAAAGAAAATCATGAGTGTTTTATGAGACAGAAGGCCTCCATTGCCACATCTGAGACAAATTGATTCCTCCCAGCTACCACAGTGCCACCTGTACCTCAAAGCATTCAAACAGAGGCCAAAGCTATTGATAAAGATCAGATATTTGCCTCAAGCACAACCGAATAGTTATTTCTGCCAAGGAACTTAATGAAAAAATATCAACAGAGTGACTATTACACAGCACAGAAAGTCAAAAGTCAAAAAGAACTCCCACCGAGCTTAAATCTTAATGTAAATTATTTAATACATAGGACACCTATGTAAGCTTCTTCATCGAGCCCCCCAAAGGCCGAGAAGCCATTAAGACTGTATTAATTATCTTTGGAGGTCTTTTATTTGATCTCACCTCCTCATTCTTCTATAAATACTACTGCAGAAGATGAGAGAGGGGTTGGTGGAGTTGGTTACTAAACTTTGAAATATAATTGAACTTGAGATTTCTACTTGTAAATAGTTTTCACTGGCCCTTGAAGCTCTGCTTGTGATAGACTAGTTAGTCTGGGAGTGTATATGATTGCTAAACTAAAGCATTGGACTTGAAGTTGTAATTGGTTTGGAGCATCAATACAAGCTGATTTATGGGATCCTGGTCTACGTTGACGGTGATGTTTTTCTCATTGCAGCTTGTTATTTTATCTCTGCTTTCACTATGTTCATCTTCTCTTGTAAAGAACAACATGCATAGAGTTAGGACCTACTGTATATCACTACCCTTCTCTGACTGAAAATCTTGATCTTCATGTTTTCTTCCAAATCTGTGTTATTTAGGAATGATTTAATTCAGTTTAAGCATAGGAATTCTGGCGTTCCCTCATCTTATTGTCTTAGCTGATTGTTATTTTTGAATGTTATTTTCAGTATATGTTAAGTAGAGATAAACTAAGGAAGATATGGTGCGCCCTGGTCCTAGTTTTATCCCGAAAGACTGTCTGAATGTTTCCCTTGGAATGTATTGAAAGCTGGCTAGTTTGAAAGTACTTACCAGATCTTAGGCCATTCATTGTTATCTTTGTGTTTGTCTTGAAAGCTACCAAGTAGAGCAGAGCTAGGAGATGATTTGTGGTGAGCCCGTCCCGCTAGTTTCTACTCCAACATTTGCCTTCAAGTTTCCCTTTGTTTTAAATGTTTTCTATTGAAATTATATCAAAGGCTGGCTAGTTTAAAAGTACTTACTAGATCCTAGTTTACTTTCATGTCCTTCTTAAGTGTATGTCAAAAGCTGGCTATTTTAAAAGTACTTACCAGATCTTGGGCTGCTCTTTGTTCTTCATCTGTTTAATTCCCCTTCTTATTGTATCATTTCATTCCATAAATCAAACTTTAAAGAGATCCTTAGACATAGATGACTTGCCCCATGGACCACTCTTACCTCTTTTTGTTTCAATTAAACCCTATTATGACTCCATAGCCCAATGGGATAAAACCTGCAATTATCTATCTTTCTAGCCGAAACTTGTTCTATTTGCTTGCAACTTCTCACCTTTGAAACTCTTTGCATTTAGAAATTTCCACCTCAAACAGTAATCATGCTCAACCATCCAAAAAACAAACAAAACACTCGGCCTTCATAACTAGCCTAATATTATTACCCAAAACTTCAAAGAAAAATCCATCTTTTCACTTATTGGAGAGATCCCTCTCTGGATTCAAGAGGGCTAGATCCTAGAATCCCAAAGTGGTTGAAACGATGTTCTCCCTGCAGTTGGAAATTTTCCAATCTTGCTAATTATAGGGTGATGACATTTCTGGTGACTCCGCTGGGGATCGAAGTTGAATTTTCACCTTAGGTTCCCTTAAAAACTTCATAAAAACTTGTGAGTAAAAGCAGCCTTTTCAAGGACTACCAAACACATGGTAATCATGATAAAACTTGTTTGAATCAGTGACAAAATAGGCAAACCTTAGGATTCTCATAAGGCTTTATCTAACCTTGATAAATCAGTCGGCTTAGCCATAAGAGTAGACTGTCTTTGTCTCATAACCATAGCTAAGTTTTAAAACAGATTTAGGACACTCTTAGAAACCACACAACAAAAAAATAACTCAGAAAACACAAAAAATTTTCAGATTGGTATCCAATAAACATGGTGGTGGACCATAAAACCTTTTACCTCCTTAAGAGCTAAAAAATTCCACTTGGCGACTCCACAATCCTTAACAGACCTTGAGACTCCACTGGGAAGAACCCTTATACTTATAATATCATTCAAACTCAGTTAGAGGACTGTAGGATTAAAATTTGTGTAAACAGACTAGTTAACCTCTCAAAGACTGTCATACTTGGTTGAACATTTCCTGTTTATTTGGATCTGAAAAACAGAGCATAATGGCTCCTAGAAAGATTCACACTAGAGCCTATCCTGACCCTAATCCACCTGAGATAGTTGATAACCCTGAAAGTATCCTTATGAAGTCTCCTAGGATTAGATTATCAACTATTTTCAGATCACCCTTGAGAGCTAGTTCAATTCCTGAAAATATTTCAGCTCTACAACAATCACAAGTTGACTTAGTAAATCCCTTTAGAACTAGGTCTCTTGATGATTTAGATCAGTTAGATTCTGAGGCTTCACTTTCATCTCCTGAAACAAGTGAACATCCTGGTAGCAGAGAAACAACACCCCCTCCTCGATTTACATTTCCTTCACAACTTAGGTGTCTCTCATCCAAGATCGGCCGTAAATCTACCTGTCCATCCACTCCCGCTCACCCTACATCCATTCCAACCCATTTTCCATTTTGTTAATCCACCCCTTGTGAATCCACCCCCACCACATATCATGGCAGCATGGTATGCTCCCTTAGTCCTTCCTCTTCCATTAGTCAATATTCCACAGGACTATCAGTCCAAAATTCCATTGTATGATGCTAGTAATGCTACAACTGCATCACAACATGTGGATAAGATGAATGAATACTTTGACAGAAATGAAATTGATGATGATTCTGTCAAGCTTAGATTATTTGCTCAAAGTCTGGGGGGAGAAGTAAGAAAATGGTTTAAGGGCTTAACCCCCCATAGTATCATGATCTCCAAGACTTCCATCAAACATTCTTAAACAAATGGGAAGTAAAGAAAAATCCTCTCCAAGTCCTTTCTGATTTCAAGAACCTCCACAGAAACACGGGGGAAAGTGTAAAAGCTTATTGTACCAGATTCAACAGTGTATATAATGCACTTTCCCTAGATCTAAAACCTCCACAAGGCTTAGCTTTAAACAATTTTCCTGAAGGGTTTGACCCTAATATGGCCTATTAGTTGAGAGAGAGAGATCCTGCAACTCTTGAAGAGATGAAAAAAGGTGCTCTTGCTGTGGAAGTAAACTTGATGGAGAAGAGAGTGTCTTTTAGAGAGGAAAACATACCTTCTACTTCCAACTCAAAAATGGAGAGAATGATCGAGGAGATGATGAAGAAAATGAGCATTCTTGAGAGAGCACAAGCTAGGAAAAACCAAACTGCTCCTCAAAATAGAAACCAGAACCCGAATCAGAATTTTAGAAGGAATCAACCTCCAAACAGACCTAGGGAATATGATCAACAAATAACTCCTCCCTTTCATCAAAACTATTTAAGTGAGGTTGAGGAAATAGATGAGATAACAGAGGAAGATGATATCAACATGCTGGGGGTAGATAATGATGACTTTGAAGTCCATTATAATAAAAAACAAGGTCTTTATACACCTTATGATGAAAAAAGAGATGATAATGAAAATTATTATCAAGACATGGAAAATGTCATTATAGAGTCTCAAAGAGAGTATGACCTTAGAACAAAAACTAGTCAACAAACCCCCAACAACAAAACCTCTGACAAATATTCACAAAATAGCACTGCAACCAAGCCTAAAGTTGTCAAAAAAAAGGACAAAACAATAGCTGTGAATTTTGATAAAGGTAGAGAGAAATGCATTCAAAACAGTGAAAAATAGAGTGTAGACCTTAGTAGTACTAACACTTCAGCTATTACTCCTATTAAAACCACTTTGTCAAACGTAAATAGGACAAATCAGCAAGTTGATGTTGCTGATAGAGTGACAGCTAATAAGGCCGAGACAAGTACTTCAAAGAATCAAATTCCTTTCAGCCTTGAGTAGGAAAATTCTAAAATCAAAATCTGTGTTCCCTTGATTGAGTTCGCTTCCCAGCATGTATATAGGACCCAAATTTTGAAGGCTTTAAATATAGAAGAAAATGAGGACACTGTCAATCTTAACGATGACCAAATTTTTAGCTTGGTTTTTTGACTGGAAGATTGAAGGTGATGACAAGAGGACTTGTTCCTCCCTTATGTGGAGTTTAAACTGTCACACAAAATTTTTCACAACGCTATGCATGACTTAGAGAACTTAGAGCCACAATTTAATCCCAAAGTCAATGGAGAGCTCGGGTTCAGAGATCACCAGACTAGAAGACCTTTACCTTTGACTCAAGCAAAGCAAATGTTTAGGATTAATCAAAGACCCGCATTAATTTAGCAATGCATTCTTTAGCCAAAATTCTTAGTCATGACATTGTTGTAGCTGATGTGCTCCCAAAGTATGAAATGTTGTTATCTAGGTCTTGGGGGGCTAAGTTACAAGGGACTATGAAAATGGACATGACCTATGCGACTATCCATGTTTTCAATCAGACTAGAATACATTACAGGGAATCCCATATGCAATACACATTTACAAGCCAAGACAGACCACAGAACTCTCCCCTTTATTCTGTAGACACAAGCCTGGATTCATTTATCCTTTTCAATGATGAAACTTTCAGTGGACTAGTGACCTTGTCTGATTTAATGATAGATAGAGAGGAGGAAGAAGATAACATAGGAGTGTCAAAATAGTTTGTTGCATTTAAAAATATTAGCAAACCCAACACAGGTCTTGAACTAAAAATCATGCATCCATCGTTGTTTAACCATAGCAGTCAAGACCTTGTTCCTCAACATATTGAAAAACTTGAGGAATTAAAATGAGTCCATCTAAGTGCTGATTTTCAAGAGACATCCGAAAGCACTTTAGTTGAAGAGGACAACCACCAAATAGACAAAATCGAAAATAGTCCTCTCTGGAGTATGTATTTTGACAGATCCTGCACTAGGAACAATGCTGGTGCAGGGGTCTGGATTTGCAATACTGAAAGCAACCACACGGAAAGCATTTCATGCAAATCAAACTTTCAGTGTTCTAACAACATAGCGGAATATGAATCCCTTCTCTTAGGCTTACGATTGTTGAAGAAGTTAGGGGACAGAAGAATCAATGTGTATGGGGATTCAGAGTTAGTTATTAGGCAAGTCAATGGGGAGCATAACGCAAATCACCCCAGACTTAGGGCCTACCGAAACGATGTCATTGACCTTTTAAAAACTTTCGAGGAGTCCAAACTAATTTTTGTCCCAAGAAAAAGAAATATTGCGGCCCATAATTTAGCCTTTGCAGCTAGAACATGCTTAACACCATATGACACCAAAGACTGCACAACTCAGATAAAATTCAGACCAGTTGTGCCCGATAATAAAAAGTATTGGCAAGTGTTTAATAGAGAAAAACAAATAGAAGACTTCATGCAATTCAGAAATGGATTCGAACTAAACAGTTCAGACTCATATTATGAGACAGACTGCAGTGAAGAAAATTTTCTTGGTGAAGAAGAGCTGTCTCCTGAGCTTGTAAATATTAATCTTCTGACTAGAAAACTTAAAAAAAAAAGCTGAATTGAATGCAGAGTTAGAAACAGAGGAGTTAGAAACTCTGCAGTATAAAGATGAAAGTTTGTCAAGCGGTCTGACACCTTTAGAAGAGTTGTTTGATTTTAACGATGTGGCAAAGAAACCAAAACTAGAACCTGTAGAGACTGAAGTGGAAGAGTGCAATATAGGCAGTAAACTAAAACCTATGATGATTAAACTCTCTAAAACTTTACCAGCTCACATTAAACTCAAATACATAGAGATGTTTAAAGAGTTTTATGATGTTTTTGCATGGAGTTACGAAGATCTTAAATCCTATGACAGTGAAATAATACAACACAAAATTCCCCTCAAATAAAACCAAAAACCATTCAATCAGAAACTACGCAGAATAAACCCTGTTCAGTTGCCTTTGGTTCAGAAGGAGATCATGAAAATGTATGATGTTGGTATTATTGTCCCTATTAGATATTCTGAGTGGGTGTCTAATCTGGTGTCAATTAGGAAGAAAGCTGGAGAGATCAGGCTTTGTATAGACTTTAGAGATTTAAATAAAGCTTCATTAAAGGACAACTACCCTTTACCTAAGATGGATCATATTTTACAAAGGGTGGTAGGGTCTAGAAGAATTTCTTTGCTTGATGGCTACTCAGGGTACAATCAGATCTTGGTTCACCCTGCTGATGAATTAAAGACAACCTTTACTACACCATGGGGCACTTTCATGTATGTGAAAATGCCTTTTGGTCTAATGAATGTTGGAGCAACTTTTCAAAGAGCCATGGACATAGCATTCTTGGAAGAACTGGGCTACTTCATCATTATATACCTTGATGATGTCACTGTGTTTTAAAAAACATATGAAGAGCACTTAGAACATTTAAGAAAAGTTTTCGAGAAATCCAGAAAGTTTGGGATATCTTTGAACCCTAAGAAAACACTATTTGGGCTCCAAGAAGGTAAACTTCTTGGGAACATTATTTCAGAAGAGGGTATTAAGATAGATCCAAAGAGTATTGAGGCCATATCACAAATCTCTCATCCTCGAAACATCAAGGAGTTGCAATATTTCATTGGAAAGATTAACTTTTTGAGAAGGTTCATCCCCAACTTG
Organism: Pinus albicaulis; assembly: GCA_034641835.2. Classification (NCBI taxonomy): domain Eukaryota; kingdom Viridiplantae; phylum Streptophyta; class Pinopsida; order Pinales; family Pinaceae; genus Pinus; species Pinus albicaulis. The sequence goes on from JAXQQM020082549.1 coordinate 173,202, forward strand.
GATGAGCTCCTTCGGAATATCACAAACATGTTCAAGAAGGAGAAAGGGGTAAAATGGACCTTGGAAGCAAATAAATCCTTTCAACTGGTGAAACAAGCGTTAACCAAGACATCGATTCTAATAAGTCCTAATTTTTCAAAAGATTTTTATGTTTTCTCATTTGCATCAGAACATACTATAGCTGTTGTCCTTTTACAGAAAAATCCACAAGGACAAGAGCAGCCTATTGCATTCTTTAGCAAGGCATTGAGGGATGCTCCTCTGAAATATAACATTATGGAGAAGCAAGCTTTTGTCTTGGTTAAAGCTTTTAAAGACTTCAGAGTATACATCCTTCACTCACACATCATTGCCTTTTTCCCAAACTCAGTTGTTAAAGACATTATAACACAGAACCCAGATGGTAAGAGAGGTAAGTGGATTTTTGTTATTCTTGAATATGATTTAGAGATAAAACCCACTAAGCTCATCAAAGGCCAAGGTCTAGCTAGATTAATGGTTGAATCCAATTTTGAGGTTCTCGATATTAATATGATTAATGCTTTGGATGATCAAGAGGAAATCTCAACTCCCACTGTTGAAGACCATTTTATGAATTCCTCTTGGTATGCTGATATTATTTATGTTTTGCTTAATCTGCATACACCTCCTAGTTTGACAAAAACAAAGGCAAGGTTCCTAAAGTAGAAAGTTGTAAACTATTGCATGATAGATAGATGTCTTTATTGGAAAAATGCAAGTGGTATATTGCTTAAATTTTTGCCTGAGTATGATGCAGAGAACGTTAAGCACGAGTTCCATGAAGGGGAGTGTGGAGGCCACTTATTCTAGAAGACAACAGCCAACAAAATTTTGAGGGATGGTTATTATTGGCCTACTCTTTTTCATGATGTGCACAAGATGATCATAGCCTACCATAAGTGCCAAATTTTCGAAGGAAAAAGAAATCTGCTACCCCTTCCTCTGTATCCAATCACTGTTGAAGCTCCATTTCAACAGTGGGGACTTGACTTCATAGGTGAAATCCATCCACCATCTTTTACTCAGCATAGATGGATTCTCACTGCCATAGACTACTTTACTAAATGGATATAAGCCATACCTTGTAGGCAGGCCAATGATTCTGTTATTATAAAATTCATAGAGAATAATATTCTCTCTAGATTTGGTTGTCCTACCAAGATCATCACTAATAATGCAGCAGCGTTTGGATCAAATAAGATGGTTGAATTCTGCCACAGATATCAGATAACATTGGGGAATTCCACAGCCTATTACCCTCAAGGTAATGGACTTGCAGAATCCTCAAACAAGATTTTAGTGAACATAATCAAGAAACTGTTGGAGGAAAACAAAAATTCTTGCACACAAAGCTAGCTCATGCACTTTGGGCTGACAGATTGACTTTGAAGAGATCTATTGGTATGTCACCTTTCCAGCTTGTGTATGGCACTGATGCAATTTTTCCAACCAGCCTTGGTGTACCAGTTATGAAGTTGATTCAAGAGTTGCAAACTAAAGATAGTGACATAATCAGAAGAATAAATCAGACCATTCATCTTCAGCAAACCAAAGAGGAGGTTTATAACAAAGCATTGCAAAAGCAGGACAACATCAAAAATATTTTTCACAGAAGAACAAAGGCCAGTAATTTCAAAATTGGGGAAATTTTTTTAAAGTGGGACTCAAGGAGGGAAGACAAGGGCAAGCATGGAAATTTTGACAACTTATGGCTTGGCCCTTACTCTATCCATTCAGCTGCTGGTAACAATGCATTTTTCTTGCAGGAGTTGAATGGAGCAGAATTGTTTGGAGGTCCTGTCAATGGCAGGATGCTTAAGCATTACTTCTCTTGATCCATGAGTGTTCTGAAAGCCTTTTTATCTTTTTTCTCATTATAAATATTTCATCCACCAATGCATTCAAAGTTAGAAAAAATCAAAAATACAAAAACAATGAAAGAAAGAAAAGAGGGCAGATTGTGAAAACAAGAAAGGTACAACCCCATACCAAAAAAGAGAAAAAAATCTGAAAGTGTGTAAGCTCAAATGCCACTCCTAAAGAACAAACTTCTAGTTAGTCAAACCGTCTAATCTTGACTAATTAGTTTTAAATTTTCTACTGATAGGATAGTGAATTTGATTTGCCAAACTATTTAATCTTGGCTTATCAGTAGATAGTTTAGGATAGAAATTAAAGGTTCAAACATGCTCAAAATATGAACCTAAGTTTCCAAAGAGGATGACTCAAAACTGTTTATTTCCTAAGTCAAAAAAGAAGTAAAACTGGTTCTAATCAGCTCAAAATCTGAACTAGTGGATAGAATAAGAATAGTTCAAACAAAAAGCAAAAAACAAAGCTGTAAAGGAGATGAAGGAAGAGATTGAACTTTCATATCTTAAGCCTTCCATTTTGATTTAAATTTCTGCAAAATAATTTCTATGCGCAGTTTGTTTCTCATGCCATAGATTAGCAACAAGTTAGACTGTTCAATCCTGACTTGTAAGCTTTTAAATTTATGTTGTAGAATTTATCGAATAAAATCTGTTGGACAGTTTAATCCCAACAGATAGTAGATTAGGTAGAGAATCATATGGGCTCAATTGTTTAATTTGAGTCCATGGAGAAATAAGGAGTATAAATAGATTATATTTCCTGTTTTCAAAAATAATAAAATGTTGTAAAAGAGTTTTCCAATCCAAGTGCACTCTAAAGAAGAAAAAATGTTAGATCGGTAGGATTGGGTAGGTAGAAAGCTTGTAGATGAAAGTTCCATTTTTTTTTTGCTGCTAATATGTTTTCAGAGCTAAAGAAGATTATCCCAGCAAAGGAAAGACAACCCAATAGATGAATCATTGATCAGCCTCCCGGAGAATGCAAGTCTGAAATTCTTGGTGCCTTCAAGAAGGCACCATCCCCAAGTGGAGCCACTTTAGCCAGCTATAAAATTTGTTATATCAAATGTTGGCTAAATCATGTTTTATAGCCTTCAAAGAAACAAGTTTTATTGCTAAAAAATGTTACCTCTTGAAGACTCTTGAAGGCCTCATGCCTCTATCCAAATCTTCACTGTTGTTCCCATTTCAAGCTCAGAAATTCTGCTGATTTCCAAGAGAAAATACTGCTGCAAACACCATTTTCCCCTTCCTTCCACTTCCAAAACTAACCTCATTTTTTGCCCCTTTATTCCCCAAGAAAATTCTTCATGTTCATATTTTCCCCTTTTCCCCTCCATCGAAACCCCTTTGATAAGGTTTAAGACTCCTTCTTTGCCTTATCGAAACCCTCAAAACCATTGAAAAACATTGAAAACTTCATAAAAAATACATATTTTTGTGTAAAGGTTTAAGCTCCTTGGGCTAAGTCCTTAGCCATTTCCACTACACACGCCTTGGTGCTGGAACCAAGCCCTAGCTATCCAAGCGCCTATCGCATCGCAAAAATCCGAGCACACAAATCTTTTTGCCATGTTAAAAGCTCTGATTGCGATTAGCCCTTCATCCATAAACCTTCGATCATATTGTTATCCCATATAACCCTTGTGCTCGCAATCGGGCGCTAAAATATTGTATAATCCCTTTCCCGATTAGTATTTCCCTTTGTAAAGTTCATAAACCCACCTACCCAAAGTTTTGATTTAACGCACCCATACAATGTTTTTATTATTATATTAAAACAAAGGCCGGAAGCAGTTTTCATCCCACCACCTTTGAGAGCAAAGCGTTTTTCCCCAATCGGCAGCGATCAACACCACTGGCCGACACGTGGCCTTGAGCGGTTTGGAGATACCGCCCTCATTGTGCATTAAAATTCGACTATGGGCCTGACACGATATTGACGTGCGTCGTCTGATCTGAGGCCGACTCATCGGATAGTGATCATGCCCAAAAGATGCTCAAGGGATAAAACTCCCCCTCCCTTTGCTTCCGCCAGCACATCTTTCCAGAATCGCGCTCCTTCTCCACCGTCAGATCTGAGGCCCCAGATCTGACGGTCCTCATTCCAAGTCACGTGACTTTCAGTGCAAAGTTTATTTCTCCTAAGGCCACACGAAATGGGGGGTTTTCTAATGACACGTGTCGGGCGGGGACGCGTATCGCGTTCCAAAGGGAAATACCACCTACCCGCCTTTTCCTCAAGCGAAAACAGTGGTTTCCATCCCCGAAACCATTTTCCCTCTTTCCATATGTGTTTTTCATGCGCCTCCTCAGCCATTGATCTTGTGGGTCGATCTCATCCGATGGCCCACGATCATCCCGAAACCCCAAACACCATTTTTAACCATTTTGTCTCATAACAAAGGTTTTTAACCTTATCCCATCAAAATTTCGCCATTTCTTCGTAAAGTGACTCCTTCGCTTTACTTCCTCCCGATCAATCCTGACCATCGATCATTCCGCGATCGACGGTTCTGACTTATTTTTCACCTGCTTTCCTTTTTTAACCTCCAAAAATAGATCTCGACCGTTGGATGATGCCATCCAACGACCATGCTCTCTCCCTACTCCCTCTGAAGCAGTAAAACCTATATAACACAGGATTTTATAATATTTTTTGTATTGTGCAGGGTTTTCAATGGATTTCCATTATATCAAAAGAGAAACCGAAGGATGAGAATGACAATTCTCTGGCCTTCAATTCATCAAAAGGAATCATTCACAGGGTTCAAACTCCACGTTTCGTCAGTGTTTCATGAGGAATTGATGCCATACGAGCCCTGCGCGGCCTGCACATCAACAAGACACAGTTAAATGAATTGAAAAAGTATCAGTGTCGAAGACAGAACACATCAGAACAGAAGATTGAAAACAATTTGGGGATTACGGCTAAGATTGATTATCAAAAGCCTAATCCTCAAAATTAAAACAAAATTAAAAGAAAATCATAAGTATTTATCGGACAGCAATCCCCCACCACCACATCTGAGGCAAATTGATTCCTCCCAGCTACCACAGTGCCACATGTGCCTCAAAGCATTCAAACAGAGGCCAAAGTTATTGATCGAAATCAGATATTTGCCTCAGCGCAGATAGAGAGTGAATTCTGCAAATAAACTTAATGACAAAATATCAACAGAGTTACTTCAACATAACAGAGAGCCTCAAAAGTCAAAAAGAACTCCCACCGAGCTTAAATCTTAAATGTAAATTATTTAATACAGAGGACACCTATGTAAGCTTCTTCATCGAGCCCCCCAAAGGCCGAGAAGCCATTAAGACTGTATTAATTGGTTTTGGAGATCTTTTATCAAATATCACCTCCTCATTCTTCTATAAATACTACTGGAGAAGATGAGAGAGGGGTTGGTTGAGTTGGTTGCTGAACTTTGAAATGTAATTGAGCTTGAGACTTCTACCTGTAAATAGTGTTCACTAGCACTTGGAGCTCTGCTTGTAATAGATAAGTTAGTCTGGGGAGTGTAGATGATTGCTAAACTAAAGCATTGGACTTGAAGCTGTAACTGGTTTGGAGCATCAATACAAGCTGATTTATGGGATCCTGGTCTGTGTTGACGGTGATGTTTTTCTCATTGTAACTTGTTATTTTGTTTATGTTTTCACTGTGTTCATCTTCTCTTATAAAGAATAACATGCATAGAGTTAGGACCTACTATATATCAGTACCCTTCTCTGACTAAAAATCTTTATCTATATGTTTTCTTCCAATTTGTGTTATTTAGGAATGATTTAATTTAGTTCAAGCAGTAGGAATGCTGGCATTCCCTCGTCCTCCTCTCTTAGCTGAATATTGTTCTTGAATGTTATTTTCAGTACATGTTAAGTAGAGATGAACTAAGGAAGATATGGTGTGCCCTGGTCCTAGTTTTATCCACAAAGACTATCTGAATGTTTCCCTTGGATGTGTTGAAAGCTAGCTAGTTTGAAAGTACTTACCAGATCTTAGGCCATTCTTTTTTATCTTTGTGTTTGTCTTGAAAGTTACCAAGTAGAGAAGAGCTAGGAGAGGATTTGTGGTGAGCCCGACCCGCTAGTTTCTCCTCCAACAGTGGCCTTCAAGTTTCCCTTTGTTTTAAAAATGTTTTTCTATTGACAGTGCATCAAAAGCAAGCTAGTTTAGAAGTACTTACCTAATCTTAGATTACTTTTATGTCTTTCTTAAGTGTATGTCAAAACCAGGCTAGTTTAGAAGTACTTACCTAATCTTAGGCTGCTCTTTGTTCTTCATCTGTTTAATTCCCCTTCTTGTTGTATCATTTCATTCCATAAATCAAACTTCAAAGAGATCGTTAGACATAGATGACTTGCCCCATGGACCACTCTTGAACCTGATGGTTTCAATTAAACCCTATTATGACTCCATAGCCCAATGGACTAAAACCTGCAATTATCTATCTTCTTGGCTAAATCTTGTTCTATTTGCTTGCAACTTCTCAGCTTTGAAACTCTTTACATGTAGAACTTTCCACCTCAAACAATAATCATGCTCAACCATCCAAAAACAAACAAAACCCGCGACCTTCATAACTAGCATAATATCATTACCCAAGACTTCAAAGACAAATCCATCTTTGCACTTATTGGAGAGATCCCTCTCTAGATTCAGGAGCGTTAGATCCTAGAATCCCAAAGTGGTTGAAACGATGTTCTCCCTGCAGTCAGAATTTTTCCAATCTTGTTGATTACAGGGTGCCAACATGACCAATAGTTTTTTCCATGGTTTGCCAAAGTTTTCCTACCTACCCTTTGTATTCTATCATTTTTATTTCCTTTATCGGTCGCATTTGATCTTGCTGACCTTTTTATTTATTTTAATAAGAAAACTGACTACTTCTAGCCTTATGATGCCCAACAGCTCAGATTAAACTAATGAGCTCATTTCTTTCTCTACCTAACTACTGATCTGGCAAGATTAAACATTTTGGCTAGATCTTTATTCTCTATCTATCAACATGAAATTTAAAGCATGAAAGATCAAGATTAAACTGTATGATTGTCATTAATTGTGGCATTTTGGACAAGTTGCACACGATTTTATTTGCAAAACTAAACTAAAAGGAGTGGCATTGAAACATGCAATACTTTCATGATCTGTTTTGGTGGGGTTCATGTTTAATTTTCTTTTTTGATCTTTGTTTCTTTTTTGTCCTTTGATTGTTCTTTTAGGACATACCCTCTTTTCATCTTTTAAATATGGGAAAACATTTGCAGAAATCAAAGGTATGTATAATATTGCAAAATTATATATAGTCAATTCAAAATTATGAATCCTATTATTATAGGACCATAACACTGAGATCACTGCATATTAATGAAATGATTTTGAATTGGTTTCAAATAGCTTGTCTCATTGTGAGTTTTTCCATTTTACATTTCATTTTGTTTTTCCACATGTACTTAAGTTTTATGAAGATAATTGGGTGAGAGAAAACTGAATATCAGTCTATCCTAAATCCCCTCTGAAGTTATCATCTATTTTAGAGATTGGTTTATTGGACTATTATTCTGTATAAGTCCCTCTACATTTTTAAATTATCAATCATATTCATAAGGTTAAGTATGTATTTTTAAGCAATAGACATTATTTATCATCTTTCTTTCTTATGATTAACTTAAAATTCAATCTGAATATTTAGTACATCACAAATTCTTACATTTATGCCTTACACTTATTTTAAATCAAATCACATTTTAGAAGTAAAAGAAAAACCCTTTCTAAATTTTCAGTATTATGAAAATTTAAGAAATTGCATGTAATCTACTCATAACATTGGTCATCCAAAAAACCCCTTAAACAACAAAATATTTTAGATGCTCTTGCATAATTAATTAAAACCTATAATTATCTTAGAGGACAACATTATATTGGCGCTGTTTCTAGGGATTCAAAATTGAACTTGTTTTTCCCTGGGACAACGGTATAAATTTTCCTTTAATGTGAATAAAGGACTAGTAGGTTAAAATATTTCACCTGGAAACTTCACATAACCCAAACTGGCTCCCTCAAGACACACCATATCTCAAACTGATTTTGAAATCGTTTCTCCTTTATCAGATCTAGAGAGACTAGTAAGAGTAGCCTCTTTAAGAAGAAGACTTGAATATTCTTCCTCTTCTTCTGTACCACTTCAACCTGAGGATATTTCAGTCCCTGATCCTTTTAGGTCTCATCCTTTTCCTCAATATTTGGATGATTTATCACCAAGGATATTAGAACTCGTATCTAAAAGAGTTTATCTTTAGTAAACTATTTTAGTCCATTCATTAGAATCATATAACATTCCTGAAGTACCTTTAGAATCACCTAAATCAGAAGGATAATTGAATGTACATTTACCCAAGTTAAAAGCTATTGTTTTTATCTCTCAAATCCATTATACCTTTCCATGAACTTCTACTCAACCTCAAGAAAATTTTTCTGTATATTCAAACCATTTTTTTGAAACTAAAAAAGAAGTTCAAATAGAGGTTCAGAAGTTAGTCATTCGAATACCTTTGAAATATTTAAGAACACCACTACCCTCTTTTTCTCCTCCACCTACCTTTACATCTTCATCTTCACCTACATCCTAATCATCTTCTACCACATCTTATTCTTTTTCCTCTTCATCATTATCACCAAATATGGTTGCTTTTCAGCCTGTTATTCAAGCCAGGTATGTTGCTTTATGACGCAACAAAACTGAAATCGGACCCCTAAGGAGAGGTGGTCAACTATAGCATGGCTCTGTCAGAACTTCTTGTCCAAAACCCCGTTCTCTTCCCCCACGTAGTATCAATTGACTTCTTTGATGTATTTATCAAATTCGAGGAATTTGATAAATGACATAAACAACGACCTTTTTATTATATGTATTTCGGCTCTATATTATACCCCCAACCTTATAACAATTTCACACCAGACTTATGTTAATTATCCGCCAACCGTTTAACTAACAACTTTATTATGCTCCGGGCCCGCACAAACCATCGGCAAATCCATTGGGACACACACACCGTACCTTAGTTAAACGTCGAGCAAGTCCATCGTGCGACCACCATTAGATCGCAAGGCTCCATATTGACGGCACGTACGCATATCGCGCGGAATCCTGGTACGAACTATAATGTGCGATGGCACACTTTGACAGCGGTTTTCCATGGGTCCATTCCACCACGTCTCGCATTCCCTATGGAATCGCTCGGAAACAGAAAATACCGCTTACTCACCCAAAAGCGGTGCGATATGGGCAACCTAGCTTGAAAATCCACTTGTGGTTTTGGCACAGTGCTTGACTATGGGTGTAAGTCTGGTTCCACTATCCTCTTGTTCATTAACTCACGTCTAATCCTCGGGTCAGGTTCCAAAAGCAAACAACTCTGTCTCTCTTTATTAAGCGGGAATTTTATATTTGAACAATGTTCACGACCATGGGTTCTCTACACAGACCCCGCTTGCGGGTGGGGTGAATTCACAGGGTTATCCAAACAATTTATGGGAATTCAAAGACAGAGAAACAGAATTTCCAGTGCACAATCACCTCATAGTAAAACAATTCTTCACAATTATCAATTCAGACAGTTTGGAAATCAACAGGACTCGGAGTCTATTCAACCGGAAGCAATTTCTCAATACACAGAGTTTTATTGCAGAAATTTTTTCCTTTTTCCTTCTCCTCCTCTCATACATCCAAGGGATTACATTTATATACATAAACATTTGTCTGTTCGGTTCCTCTGCGAGGATCGTTTTAGAAAACCAAAAGCCTAATTACAATTTATTCAAATAATTGAAATATGACAGATGGCTAACTATTCAACTTCTAACTAATCTAATTGATACAGACAACTGAGGTATTGACACCTAGCTGTTACAATTCAAATGTTTTGAACCCTCCTAGCCACAACATGTGGACAAAACTTCCTACATTGCTGGCTAGTGTCTAATGCCCCTGCATCAAACTCCCGAGGGAAATTTTCTTCATGGGCTCCTGTCCATGAGCTCTTCCACTGATCTGCCTATCTTCTGCAACATTCCTTCAGTCATCCAAGTGGCATCTTCCTCTGGCTTGTCCTTCCATTTGATCAAGTACTGAAAGTACTCTTGTCCTCTGGTCCTTCTGAATGGTCTTTTATCCAATATATTCTCTGGTTGCAATGGTTGCGCTGGAGGTAGCTGCTCCTTCCACTCAATCTGTTCCTTGTCTACTGATCTTTCTTCTGCACCACCATCCTCATACTTGTACAAATCTGCAACATTAAAAGTGGGAGATATTCCAACATAAGGAGGTAATTCAATCTCATAAGCATCTGCAGAAAACTTTCTAAGTATCTTGCATGGCCCAATATTTGTGAACTTCAATTTGTTATACTGCTTATTTGGGAATCTCTCCTTTCTCAAGTGTGCCAAAACCCAATCTCCTACTTCAAAATTAACTTCCTTTCTGCTCAAGTCTGCTCTGCTTTTATATTTGATGTTGCTGCCTTGTAGTTTCTGTTTCACTTGTTCATGTATGGCCTAGATCTCTGAAGCAAATTCCTCACCACCCGCACTCCTTAGCTCTGCCTTTCCCAGATTTCTCAACTCTGATATTCCTCTGGGGTGCATTCCATAAAAAATATGGAATGGACTCTTCCCTGTGCTTCTGTTTGGTGAGTCATTATATGCATATTCTTCCTAGGGAAAAATATGGTCCCACTGCTTGGGATTCTCTCCTGCAAGACTTCTCAACAAATTTCCCAGACTCCTATTCACCACCTCAGTTTGTCCATCAGTCTGGGGATGATAAGCTGAGCTGAAACTTAGTTTGGTACCAAGTTTCTTCCACAGTGTCCTCCAAAAGTGACCCACAAATCTGGTGTCTCTGTCTGAAACAATACTCTTGGGCAACCCATGCAATCTAACAACTTCTTTGAAAAACAAGTTAGCAACATGGGTGGCATCACTGGTCTTATAGCATGGAATAAAATGTGCCATTTTGGAGAATCTGTCCACCACAACAAAGACTGCATCATTCCCTCTCTGAGTCTTGGGCAATCCTAGAACAAAATCCATACTCACCATGTCCCAAGGCCTGTCTGGAATAGGTAAGGGAGTGTACAATCCTGCATTCTGGCTCCTTCCTTTAGCATATTGACAGATTTTGCAATTCTTCACAAACTTGTCCACTTCTGCTCTCATCTTGGGCCAGTAATAGAAGTGACTCAGCTGCTCATAAGTCTTATCAGTACCAAAGTGTCCAGCAAGTCCACCACCATGCTTCTCTTTGATCAAATTTTCTCTCATGGAACATCTTGGTACACACAATTGGCTTCTTCTGAATAACAAGTCCCCCTACAGGAAATAATCCATCCACTGGCTTCTATCTGTTAAAATAGGGTTACTACATGCCTCAAATGCTTCCTTAAAATCTGGATCTGTTTTATACAATTCTTTGAGAAAATCAAATCCTACAACTTCAAAATTAGTTTCTTGAACAAGCATGTGCCTCCTACTCAAAGCATCAACTACTTTATTGGCTTGGCCACTTATATGTTTCAAAACAAAATTAAAACTTTGGAGATACTCAACCCATTTAGCATGCTTATGTTTCAACTTGGGCTGCTGTACAATATACTGCAAAGAATGATTGTCAGAATATAATAAAAATTCCCTGGACATCAAATAATGTCTCCACTTCTTCAGTGCCTGGACAATTGCATAGAATTCCTTCTCATAAGAGGAATACTTTCTTCTGGTGTCATTCAGCTTTTCACTGAAATATGCCACAGGCCTATCATCCTGACTCAACACAGCTCCAATGGCCTCTCCACTGGCATCACACTTTATTTGAAATGGTTTAATAAAATCAGGCAGAATCAAAACAGGCTTCTCCGTTATCTTTTGCTTCAAAACTTTAAAATTTCTTTCTGCTTCAGCAGTCCACTTAAATGGTTGTTTTCTCTTCTTTATTGTCTCAATTATGGGTGAATTGATATAACTGAAGTTTCTTATAAACTTTCTGTAAAAACTGGCAAGTCCATGGAAACTTCTTACCTCAAAAACATTCCTGCACTACAAGAAAAAGGACATTGGTGAGGGGCGAAAATGGTCACCATAAGCTCATTGGTGAGGGTCAAAAGAGCCTTCGTCACCAAAAATTGAACGTCACCAAAGGTGGCGTCGCCGAAATTATAGGTGTTGTGGTGACATTCAAGGTCCGTCACCAATAATGATTTATAGCGACGGATAGTGACTGTCACCATTTCATATGAGCAATGGTGATGGAAAATAGCCTCCATCACCAAAAAATTGAACGTCACCAAAGGTGGCGTCGTTGAAAGTATGTGTTGTGGTGACATTCGAGGTCCGTCACGAATATTTATTATAATGACGGATAGTGACCGTCACCATTTCATATGAACAACAACGATTTTTTGTGATGTAACTTTCATGGCCGTCACTATTGGTGCATATATATGGCGACGTTCATTGACCGTCACCATAAACTCATTAGTGACATCAAGGTCCGTCACGAATAATGACTATAATGATAAACAGTGACCCTCACCATTTCATATCAACAACAAAGATTTATGGTGACGGGCCTTTAATGGTCGTCACTATTGATGTGTATATATGGTGGCATTCGTTAACCATCACCATTTCATATTTTGGCGAGGGTCGAAAAATGTCACCATAAACTCATTGGTGATGGTCAAAAGAGCATCTGTCACCAAAAAATGATCACCGTCATTCCCTATGAATACCAAGGCACGATGGAATCGAACCACCAACCTCCTGCTTGTAAAGCAGGTGCTCTTCCATTGAGCTAGCACCCTTTAAAGAATTAGACTTTAAACTAGCAATTGCCCCTAAAGGTGCAAATATACACCAAAGGAATATAAAATCTAGGAAGATCAAAAGTTGTTAGAAATAATATGTTCAATATACATCATAAAAAGACAATAAGAATAACTTTTGATATAATCTAACAAAGCATGTACTGCGTAGGAGAATAACTAAAAAGCACAACTAAAAATTTGAATCACAACATAACACACTAGCACATTTGGCCCAATTTCCGACGGCCAAATCGTTGCTATTCCGACACGTAGGCTTCCCAAAAGCGACACTTTGAGGCGGGGCAAAACGTGGTTAGCCATTACATCGCACTTCCGACACTTCAATAAAGTGTCAGAAGAGCAACACATTTTCGACATTTCCAGACGTTTGTCGCTCTTTTGACATTATCCAAAGCATCGTTATTCTAACGTCATCAAAGGAATCGCTATTCCGACGTTAGCAAAAGCGTCGATCTACCAGCGTTATCAAAATCGTCGTTATTCTGACGTCGGTTAAACCGTCGGTCTTCCGACGCTCCATAACTGTCGATCTTCCAATGTTCCATAACGATCCACAACTGTCAGTCTTCCGACGATTCATAACTGTCGATCTTCCGACGTTTATCAGGTTTTCAAAATAATGTCGCTCTTCCGACGTATGTGATTTTCCGACACACTTCCGACGTGTGTCACTTTCCATCGCTATTCTGACGTCCTGCAGAGTTGATAGAAAGCGTCGGAAGACCGACGGAAATTAACATATATTGAAGAAAAAGAAAAAAAAACTCTTTGTAAGAGCAACTACAACTTTTCCCGAGAATGCTGGTGAAGATACAGATTACGATGTAGTTTCATTATGTCAATCTTTAAGCCTCGAATGCAGCATCAGAATACGCTGATTGATGTCATTCAGTGTCACATCCCCTTGTACACCACATGGCTTAAGAATAGTGAAAGGGTATGCAACTGGAGTCACAAGCTTAGTTGGAGAATGGCAACGTGTTTTCTTGGCTGAAACAGACATAAAAATGAAATATATATGAAACCTATTATGAGGCTTTAGTTTATTACTAGCTTGGTTGCAGAATGGTAACTTGTTTCCTTGGCTGAAGTAGACAAAAAATGAAAAATAAAATATTACTGCAACATTACAGTAGCTTTAACTCAAAAATATTAAACATTAAAGAATACCTGTTGAGATAGTTTTTGGTATAGGTTCATGTTGGATCTCAAGATCTAATTCCAAAGGTTGCAATGAGAAAAACTCTACATAATTTCAGAATCAAGTATTTAGTAAAGAAATCTGATGCAATATCCTTCATTGTACCTGTTATAAGAAACACTGATCTACCAAATATAACATTTATAGTTGTCCTGGGGAGTGGAAATACTTCAAGATAAAATTTTATAATTCAACACAATCATCCTAGAGTAATGCTAGGAAGGGTAACCATTTAGGGAGCACTTCTGATATGTAACATGTGGCTTAATAAAAATAGTGGAACAAAGCAAAAAGTAATTTGCAACCACATTTTTAAATTTTACAGAAAAAACACTTAAAGTTCAGGAATTGTGAATGATCAAGCAGAAGAGAGCAATGCAAAGCGGGAGGAATTTACACAGCCTACTCATTAAAATGAAAGTCAAAATTTACAACTTGCTTGGACAGATTTTAGTTCAATTTCTTATCTTCATGTGTACGGAAAGAGGAACGTTGATGCCGATGGGCTTTCAAAAGATGGTTTGCATTTCGATGCAGGTGTTTGGACCATTCAGGTGAAAGTTGGTTTGAATTTGGATGCAGTTGACCATTCAGGTGAAACAGAAAAGTTGGTTTGCATTCGGATGCAAGTGTTTGGACCATTCAGGTGAAAGCTGGTTTGCATTTGGACGAAGGTGACCATTCAGGTGAAACAGAAAAGTTGGTTTGCATTCAGATGCAGGTGACCATTCAGGTGAAACAGAAACGTTGATTTGCATTCGGAATAATTTCGAATGCAGGAGTTTGGACCATTCAGGTGAAGGTGGAGGGCCAATCCACTGAATATTTTCATAATCCTTTCATATAATCTTTGGATTTTTCAACAGTTACCAAAAATGCTTGAAATATCTAAAAGACTATGTTAGGTGCTAAAATAGTATTTAGACTACCTGGATACTTGTTACATGACCTCTGATATTTTATTTATTTATTTTCAATATATGATCCTTATATGGGACCCCCTTCGATGTAGTTGTTGGAGCAGGATACTTATATGACCCATTGTTATTTACTCACCCTGTAAGGGGACTTTTTGGAAAACGGTTTCGCATCTATTGAATGTAATTTTGTTATGTATAATAAAACTATAATTTTCTTCTGAGAAAGACAAGAAGGGTTGAAAATTAAAATAAGTAGTTATAGTTTAAACCACCTTAAGAGAACTTTTTGAGACCAAACCTTACACTATATTGATCCGAACTTTTGTAAAAGCCTCTGAACTACTTACTAAACTAATCGCCAAACAACCCCTTTTTATGGGAAACTCTCATTAGTTGGGATTATGTCATATCTTACCTGATATGTCAATTTGATCATCGAAGGGCACTTCTCTGTTCCTGTAGATATAATGCTAAGATTTAAATTCAAATTCATTATTTACCCAAAAATATTTAAAGAAAAAAAAAACAATCATAAGAATTGTATAAATGTTGTTTCCTACCTACCACAAAATAAAATATATTGGCACTTTAAAACTTACATTTCTTCTTACATACATTGTAATTCCCCTTAATTAAAACAATTTTCCATCCAGCTTTCTGATACTTGTCCTATGTTTTCACTTGGAGAACTATATGCACCTTCTATAAACCAAAATAGTGTTATTCCTTAAGTAAAGACAAAAGACTCAGAAACAGAACAAAAAGTGCTTGAGTCTCATACCATTGGTTTCCAACCATGGTGTAGTGTTATTAGAAATCTGTATGTCTCCAGATTTTCAAATAAATGAATTCCCACCATCCTAATATTCAAAACCACAAATGACTAATAAGTGATTGTTAAAAGAAATTCATGAAAAAATGTATGGTTTATCTTCTTGAATTTCACCACATATATGATAGAAATATAAATCAGTTGAATGGCATTTTTAACTGTCAGTGTTGTACTTACAAAGATGAGCAATATTGTTTTGTGACCCATAAGTTTACATGTGATCTATCCTCAAGAGCTTCAAATAGTTGCAGGGTACAAAACCTTCCAGAGTTCTAAAAGAAGAAGTCATTGATTGAATAGGAGGAGGGCATACTTTGATGGTGTTGCTCAAGGTTTTCCTTCCATGGGGGGAGCTGGAGAAATTTTATATAGCTCCGAGCAATGTTGCACAAAGCAGGGATGTTTTTGGAAGCGAAGCATCGGAAGCCTCATTTTCCAAAAATCTAGGAAGCGAAGCGTCTTGAAAGTGTTTATATATATATATATATATATGAACAATATAAATAGCTTGGAGAAATGGAGGAAGCTGGGCATCATCAAGGCTTCCTAGGGTTAGCTACTTCCGTATCGAGATAACACTGTAGTCTTAAACGATACATTCCGCGGGCCGGGTGGTGAAGAACAACAACCATGTGCCTCATGCACTGCTTATCTGAGGCGCCGCGCCTACCCCCTCCCCACATTTCGTTTCCGGCGCATTTGGGTTGCGGCGTTTGCTCACTGGGGTTGGACTTGGGTACAGAGTCACGGCTCTGTGGACGTTGTTGAGCGACTTGTATCCACAGTGATCACTGATTCGGTGGCTCGCTTTGGCTGGAGGAGGTCGGTTGTTCCTGAGGATCTTATTTTAACCTTCACCCAACACTGTCTTTACCGTGCTCAGCTTGGGAGGACCCGACAGTTGGCCGCCATTGATGTTTCTGCAAGCCTGCTATGCCAGAAGGAAGAGGGCGTCGGCCTTATTACTGGCTGCGAATCTCCGGTAAGCAATGCATCTTTTCAAATATTCATTAAATCTCCTGCTGGTAATAGTTTTGCTATATGGATTCGAAATACAGATTCCATATTGTATTTGAAGGGCATAATCCAGTCCACTGCTGGCTTCCCTTCTCACCTTCAGTCTTTAATATATGGGGGTAAAGCATTAGCAGACACCATAACTCTTATTGATTATGCCATTGCCTCGGGATCCACTGTCTGTCTTAACTTAAGACTGTGGGGGGGAAAAATAGGACCGACCAGATCTCATGGAACTACCCCTGGAGCCAGTGCGTCCAACGCTGCTCACTCCAATGGACCTTCATATAGGAACGTCCTACAAGGGGGGAAAAACAAAGCTGCTACAGAAACTGCGGCTCAGGCTGATAACTCCCCCAAGCCATACATTGTGGAACAGCAGAACTGCGTCCCTGAAATAAACATAGACATTCCAGATATAGAGCTGCATAGAACAATATTTGAATCATAGGCCATAATATGCAGATTCAACTGCTTTTGGCCCAAACCAGTGGAGCTTTTCCATTGGATATTCACCAACTGGACCATGGACTGTGAAATCCACCTATGCTCAAAAGGGTTAGTTGTAGAAGATATGAAAACATGTGTGTTTGTACATAAATGAAGATATATATGGCATCCATTGTACATCAAAGATTAATTATTCGAGCATCAAACACCTAGAATCTAGATTTCTCTCCTCTTGTCTAGCCTTTGCCTCTAATTTGATCTCTAGGGATATTAGTCAACATTTCCCAATTTTGATCAAATGGCCTAATCCAAGCCTCATAATATGGTAGAGAAAGCTTAGCATGCATGATCAATGATTTTGACTTCAGTGACGGGTACATTTTTGCTAAGGCCATGACAAAGGAGTTCAACAATCAACGCCACCAACATTGGGGTACATATAGGGCTTGGTGCTCTTAATTAAATGCCAATCACATACCCTCATACATGATATAATCTAATGACATGTCACAATCCCATTTATCCTGAAATCTTGAAAACTATTAAGTCTGCTGAATTTTGAATGAGATATGAAATTCTATTTTCTCCACATGAAGCCTGATGAGGTTGGAACCACTCTCAAATATTCTGAGTCATTTCATGATAATGTTAAAAATTTAAGTAAAAATATGAAAATGAATTTAACATTACCATTAGGTAGCATCTAGGAAGCGTATAGGGAGCATCAAGGAAGCACCTTGGGAGTGTTCAGGAAGCATAATTCCTCACATAATAGTTAGAAAACCCAAGTCAAGTCCACCAAAAAAAATAAAAAAACCAAGTCTGCGGAAGCATTTATATCTCTCTCGGTTGCAGTCGCAATATGTGGTGTAATTGCATGGGATCAGTGGCAAAACTACAGATAGGAGAAATGGAACCATGCACGGAACCGTCACGGTCCCATTTTTCTAAGAACCATAAAATTTGGTAGAACCAAAGTTCCGATTTTCGGAACTACAGTTCTGGCTGAGGATCGGTGGCAGATCCATCCGAGATATGAATCCACCTCCTAATCCAAGGGAGGATGGATACTGCAACAAGCTCTGAGTCTAGATACTGGAGTATAAAGCACGGCTGGATAGAAGTACAAACAATAGGGAAGAACTAATTTCTTTGAAACTAGTTTGATATTAGCTGTGGAAAAAAGATAAAAGAACTCAGAAATTGCAAGTAAATTTCTAATCGATCGGACAACAATTCTTTCTGCTATGAGGAACTTTCATTTGAGGGTCATAGTTGATGAAATCAACAATTTAAAAAAACTCAATAAATGAAGTTTCTTTCTTTCATGTATTCAGAGAGAGGACTTGCACTACTAATGCCTCACCAAAATTGGGTGTGCAGATGGCTCCCGATACAGGGCATATCTGGGCACATCATGGACTGCTGGGAAAATATGATTCAAGACCTTTCATATCACTTATCTCTGATATACCACAGAGTTATAGCTTACTACATAATACATATGTGATTACATATTTTTTTCCTCTGATGTAAATTTCTATAACAACAAATTGGTTGGGCAGAATTAATGTTGTAATTTTGGACTTCTTTTGGAAAATTTGTAGTGCTATGTCAAGGTATTTTTTTTGTTTCAAATTTTGAACAGATTCAGAACATATGAACCTTCTATTGAAGAAATTGAATGCCTGTTATAACAGGGTCCTGTAAACGGATATGCAAAACAGTTTAAGGACTCTTTTGACAAAGTAGTAGTGGGAAGAAATCATCAAGTGCCAATAGGAATGTACAAAAAGTAATTTATTTTTTTTACTGTAATGAAATTAAAAAAAAAATGGTTTACACATGATGGCCTATGTTTCTGTTAGCATTGCAAATCCATGCCATATGCATTAACAATATTATCTGGTTATGTAACAGGAATATATATTTTCTGCCAGGCCTGTTTTTTTCCTTCAAACTTGCATGTGCGTAAAAATATAAAAACATCATGTAAATCCACCTCAACTGTTGCAAATCCAGGCTCAGTACATTCATTTAATATGGTAGGATTAGGAAAATGCAGCATTCTGAATCTTTTTGAATGGGGACTATCTGCATCTCTCTGCACTGCAGGGGGCAAAGAGGTTGGTTCTTGATACCCTAAAAAGCAATAAGTTGCTATAAGTAAGGCCCAAAACCTTAGCTTAGAAATGGTCCAATATTTAAATATCATGAGATGACAAATCTGAGGTGCTACTAAACTTTAATCAACAACACCTTGTTTGGCCATGGAAGTCGGAACAAGTTCAAACTCCATATATTCCTTAGCAGGAGTTGATTCAAACAAATTCAGTGACTCTTCTTTACTTCCAGTCAAATCATCCCATAAGATATGTGAAATTGCTGAATAAGAAGCAACAAATAGAACATTTAGATCTACATAAATGAGGAGTTGCTAATAGATATTTCATATTTCAGATTTATCCTCAAAATCTTAATATTAATGAAGCCTTTTATACACTCTTATGCTAAAGAAATTGCTAGTTAACTGAACTCTTGATTTTTATCTCCCTAATGTATTTTAGGTGCTCAAGAAATAGAAAAAAGAAGTGTTGCAGTAGTCTCAAACTCCCTATTCACATCAATATAGCAAAGGTGAAAACGAATTTATATCAACAATCAGTAGAGAAAGGATTTCTCCACAATCTTTCCTAGAGAACCGAATAAGTAAAAAGAAAAGTTTGGATTAGTTATATATTACACATGGTTCAGTAGCACAAGCTTTGCTATTCAAAATTGACAACATGAGTGATGGAAAGCGATGAAGATCTTAAAGACACGCCAACAAACAACAAAAGTATAGACATTTCCACAGATGTACAATGCACAAAGCCCCAAAAAGGTTGCTAAATATATTTGGTTAATAATACCTTACAACAATGACATTAGAACCAAAAAATGTCAGAAATTTTCAAACTAATTTTTTATGAATATGCCAAGAGATTAAGATTGGTTCAATTTTTTATTGTCCACATACTTGTTATGGTCAAAATATAGAGTTAGTATTGTTGATTTCCCTGGTTAAAATCCACATCAACATAACAGAGGAGAAAATGGTCTAATATCTTTAGAGTTGTGAAATATATTTGGTTAATACCTTACAGCAATGACATTAGAGCCATAGAATCTCAGACATTTTCAAACTGACATTAGTGATCAAGCATTGCAGAGGTTTTTTATGAACATGCCAAGAGATTAAGATTGGTTCAATGCTTTATTGTCCACGTACTTCTTGTGGTCAAAATATAGAGTTAGTCATGTTTATTTCCCTGGTTAAAATCCACATCAACATAACAGAGAAGAAAAAAGTCTAATATCTTTAGAGTTGACATCATAAAATTACCAAAAGTCCGAAAATGCAATGAAGTCTTTTTGGTTAATAGCATATTACAGGTTCTTAATTTTAGTGATGAGGACTTCCCGATTGGAATTCATATCATCGCAAAAATGTTTTAAGATTAAAGAATTCAATCAGCTTTTGGCACAATAGAGATTTTCTGCTAACTTTTGAAGAGGCAAAAGAAGGTGTAGTGTTTTGGGCGAAAAATAATTTTGATAGGCTCTAAAACAGGTAATGTTGGTGTCGGTGGGTAGAATCTTATAACATAACAGTGGTGAAACTGTTTGAGATTTTGGAGAAGAAAGACTAATATCTTTATAGTTGATATTATAGTAAGCATATCAAACTTTCTGAAAACCTACCAAAAGTCTAAAATGCAATGGTCTTTTGGGTTGATAGCATATTGTAGGTGCTTAAGTTCAATAGTGATGGCTTCCCGATTGGAATTCATATCGTCACAAAAATGTTCTGAGATTTACAAAATTGACCAGGTTTTGAAACAGTAGAGATTTTCCGCTAACTTTTCAAGAGGAAAAAGAAGGTGTAGTGTTTTGGGAGACAAATATTTTTGATAGGCTCTAAAATAGGTAATGTTGGTGTCGGTGGGTGGAATATTATATCATAAGAGAGGTCATAACAGAGGTGAAACTCTTTGAAATTTTGGACATCACATTGACAATCATGATGGTAGGTATGTTTAGATGGTACAGTCAGTAATGAAACTCAGATGAACATTGCATTGGAAAAAATTCCCAGATTTTGGGTTTTACAACATCAAAAAGCATAAGCAGAGATTTGCCTACAAACGTACATAGAGGCTGGGAAATGGGTAAAGTTTCCCCTGCTTGAAGTTCAAATCAAGTTGGCAGAGGCAAAATAGGTATGAGAATAAGACTTCACACCAACACTTAGCGTGGCTCAGATTTTGATACAAACCTACCAAAAGCTGAATGCAGATTCTCAAGAATACAAAATCAATAATGTTGATTGCCCACTTTGAAGTCAAATCAACATACCAATCCGCAAATCAGAGGTTTTCCCTGAAAACTTACCAAGAGGTGAATCGACATCAAGCTGAAAT
>JAXQQM020065264.1:0-64225 GCA_034641835.2 Pinus albicaulis
GGAAACGTGGGTGCGGGGACGACACTTTTTGAAACAGGGTGCGTGGGTGCGTCGGGGGTATATACTATATATATATTATATTATATAATATTATATATAAATTATAATTTATATATGTGAATTTGTATAAAACAAGAAAAATAAAATATTTTTGATTTAAAAATTAAAGTTTAAACTTCAAAGATTTAAACATACACATCATTGAACATTCAACATTCACATAATGATATATATAATATGAATCATGATAATATTAAATAACTTAATAAGTTATAAAAGTCACGATATATGTCCATTGTCATACTACATTCAAAATTTCCTTTAAGGGCAAAGAGTCAAGACATCTCCAAACATGAACTAGGAAATTTCAAAATACTCAAATAAAAATTTAAAATAGTGAACAATGGCTTCCTCAAGCCACATCATCAGCATCCATGTCATCAGCATCACTTAGTTCTTCAGTCAGCATGCTCTCAAGGTAGGAATCACTCTCATCTTGAGCCTCCTGCTCATCCATAACAGTTGAAGGTAGCTCAAGAAGGCCATCTGGTTGTATTTCCTCATCCACACACATAGCATCATCTGTGTATTGGTCCCATCTCTTGAAAGGACCCTCGTTGTACCCAGGGTCTTTTCGAGATATGAGATGAAGTGTGCTATGAATGTACACTAAGTTCTCTGCCTTCTTTGAGCCCAACCTATTTCTTTTTACTGAATGGATAAAGGCATAAGTACTCCAATTCCTCTCGCAAGATGAAGAACTAGCTACTTGGAAAATTAGGGGAAGCCCATTAAATTAATTAAAAATTTAAAAAGAAAAGCTAAAATGAAAATCGAAAATCCAATACAAAAATTTAAATGAGAAATACGATGAGGAACTCCAAACTAGTTACCTGTCCAAGTAACCGTATGGCAAACTGCTGCAACTCAGGAGCATCAACACCATGAAGCCACCACCAATCAATTGGATCCTTCTTCTTGCGTCTATCGGCCAAAGCTACATGTGAACCAAAGACACCTCGACCACGTGAAAATTGGGCAAACTGAGTTTGTATGTTAGAGGCTTCTTCTGTATCACCATAAATTTTCTTTATAGCGGTGAAGAATCCTTTGAACACCTCTCTATCTTGGGAAGGAGGCCTCCTTCCTGTGGTGGGATCATACCATTTTGGATTAACTGCATAAGCTGCCATATGAAGAGGGGTGTTCAATTTATTCCACCGCCCATGTATAAACTCTTTTAGTTGTGGCCACAAAGTAGGATCCTTCCTATTTGTGATGGCTTGGATCCTCTCACACATGGAGTCCATGTTCTCATAAATTTCAACTAAACATGGACTATCTGTATCCGCATAGCGGATCATATCACAAATTGGTTCTATAAATTCCACAACAAATTTGGCATCAGCCCAAAATTGATCATCCAAAATCAACCTCCTCACCTCCAAAGCTGCATCGGAAGTAGATAACTTCCATTGATCCCACATATCACTGATCACTGTGGCAGATAAAGCCTCTTTCATCTCCACAAGCCTCCTAAGTAAAATGTAATAAGTGGCAAATCTGGTATCTGCAAGTTTAAGAAGCTCCATTTTGGCATGCTTGCGGTAAATGGCTTGTGATTGATGATGGTTGCATATAAAGATTTGAATTTTGCGGCCATTTTCAATGATTGCTCGGATCCATTCAAGTTTCCCAATGTCCTTCAATGCATTATTCAAAGAATGCACTGCACATGGTGTCCAAAAAATATGCCTGCGTACATCAAAGACAAAATTAATTAATAATATTTAAAAAAAATCAAACTTGTAAGTTGTAATCAAAAATAAAAAAATAAATAAAAATTCAAAATGTAATTGAAATTCAATTATTCATGTAATTTAAAAATTGAAACTTGTAGTTGTCACTAACCTATACTCCTTTTGAACCATTGCCCCTACTGCTTTGCACACTGGAGCTGCATCAGTAATAACTTGAACAACATTGGATGGCCCCACCTCTGCAATGGCATCACATAATTGGTCTTTCAAGAACATAGTGTTCTTTTCTTGACCAGAACAATCAATGGCCCTGAGAAAATAAGGACCAGACAAGGAAGAGACAATGATGTTTATCAATGGACGATTCCTACAATCAGTCCATCCATCCATGACAATGGAGCATCCATCTACACTCCAAGACGCCTTCAAGGGTGCCATTGTCTTCTCAAGACGAGCTTTCTCCTTGTCCACCAAGACAGTTCGGAGCTTCTCATAACCAGGTGCTTTATATCCTGGAGGTCCATCATTAATAGCACGAACCATTTGCTCAAAATAAGGTGAACGAGCTGCATTGAAGGGAATGCCACATGCAAGAAAAAATCTTGCTATTGCAAGATCAACACCTTCCCTACCTTTCACATCAAACATGTCATAAAGGCCGCCAACTTTAGGCTTCTTGTGTGCATGACTGGTAGTGCTTTTTGATGCTCTAGATGGAATATGCTCATCACCAAATTGAACATCATCATCAGATGGTAATTCTTTCTCATTAGACTCATCATCTTCATTGACATCATGATCAACATTACGACATCACTGAGAGGTTGCCTTACCATCAGCCTTTTGTTGCTCTCTTTGTGCATTAGGGAGTCTATTTGCATCATCTGGGTCTCCAGTGCAAGGATCAACACCCTTCCTTGGTATCTTCATGAAATGAGCTTTAACTCGAGTATAACTCCCTTTCCATTCAAGCTTACATAAATTGCATTTTATTGTAGCTGTCCCCCCAGAACCCTTTGGAGGTTTCTGCGTATCCACATATTTCCACAGTGGATATTGTGGATTTGGTGAAGACATTGTTGATTTTGGAAATAATTTAATAAGCCAAATGGCCAAATGGCCCAAACCTGAAAGAAAAAAAAATAGAAAATTTAAATTAAAAACTGTGAACACTGAAAATTAAAATTTAAAAATCATAGGTTGACAAAGTATTTTATTCTTGCAAGCTGAAATCACTATTTAGTATTATGTTCCTCAGGTCTAAAGCATGCCTCATTGCCTCCAAATCAGCTCATCGTGTGACAGATGTGTTGAACAAAATGAATCACAGTAAAGACAATAATGAAGGTACTAATGCACAATCCAGTTGTATGGAATGATGAATCTCCTAGCAAGGATCATAATTCTGACAAAAGCTCTTTATGTGATATTATGATAATGTCAAATGATTTTAGTATTTTACTGAATGTAAGCAAGAATGTAAATTACTATTGTCAAAGGTTTCCCAAAATGACATGAAAATTGAGAGAGAGAACACTTTTGGCAGCGCTAATCGTTCTCAAATATAATTTGAGCCTTGAGGAAGATAACAATAAATTGGTTTTTGAGTGCGAAACTTGTGTGTGACACCAAACTGTTATAATTTCTCTGGTTTGTTTGACGTCTTTTTTTTTAGAGTCGAATACAGGTGTCTTTAGAGGCCAAGTAGGAAAAGCTCTAGTGAGAAGAAGGTCGAGCTTCAGGCTTGTCTTGAGGGTTGAATTGCGTCCCTGTAGAGGTTGAGTTTCAAGCCTATCTTAAGGTTGAGTTTCAGTGCTGAATCCTGATGTACAGAGGGCCGATTTAAAAAAACTGAAAGCAAAAAAAAAAAGAAAATTTAAATTAAAATCTCAATGCAATATATAGGAAAAAAAATTTCTGTGTCATGTGTAAAATTCCCTCTCCGTTGGGGCTGGTGCTTACCATAATTTGTTGCTAAGAGATGTGAAATTTTCAAATTAACCATGAGTCCATGACAATTAATCAGACATGATTCGAATCATCGATTAATGCACAGTTCATGGACATGTGTCATGGACAGGCCAACAATGAATAATATGCAAGCAAACAATAAGCTACAACAATCTAATACAAACTTGCATGAATTAGAGGTCCAATCTGTAAGATTTCGGATTTCCACTTGGAATTTTCCCAAAGTCACTACTGAGCTTTCTGAGTTTAGTGGGTTTCTTCAGTGAGAGATTTTGTCAAATGTATTGTGTGTATAGTATACTGCTATAGGTATAACCAGACCTCAGACACAATACAATCCCAGCGCAGATGCCAATACAATCTATGTATTGTGTGTAATATGTATACTGCTGGCAGCTGTAGGTATAACCAGACCAGAGATTTTGTCACTGTTTCAACACACAGTGACATGTTTGTATAACTAGACCTCACGATTTAAAATTTTAAACAAACTGTTGGAGTGATTTAAAAGTCACGATTTACAATGATTAGTTACTTCATTTACTTGACCTTTGATCTTGGATAACGACATTTTCAATTTCTAAAATATTTTTATTCAATGGTTCTGTTTCACTGTTCAGTGATGGAATTGTTTGGTGGACGTGATCAATGAATGACAGACCTGGTTGGTACTATCAAGCCATGCTTATGTTGACGCCGAACAAACTGTTGGTATGTTGAGTAGCATAATATTGACCAAACGTGTGGATAATCCGATAAAGTTTAAAGTTTAAACATTCATTAAGACTTCGATCAACCAAAAAACGAGCATTATTCTGGAATCTGCATCAAACAAAAATGCTGGTTGACTGTTACGGTTTACCTGTTTGCACAGCGCTGAAGCTGGACGGCTGTTGGACGGCGCGAAAACGCAGAGGCAGCGGATGAGGGTGACGGCGCAGCGGATGAGGAGTGCCGACGTTGCAGTTAGGTTGCAGTCGGTTGCAGAGTTCGGATTCCGGAACAGTGAACTTCGGTTGGGGCAAACTGAGCGAGTTAGGTTTTAAGTTTTAAGTTTTAACTGTTAATTTTAAACTTTAAAGTCTAAAGACTATAGTTCGGTTCGAACTTCAGTTTTAATTTTTAAACTTTTATGAGTTCAGAGTTAGGTTTTAATTTTAAACTTTAAAGTTTTAAATTTAAATTTAAATTTTAAATTTTTACATTTTAATTTTTTATTATTTAATATTTAATAAATTAATTTAAGTTATGAATTTAAAAAAAAAAAAATCGAATAGACTATTGTCTATAGTCTATAGTTAACATATCAACTATTTAATTTTAATTTTAATAAAAAATAAATAAATTTTTGATTAAAAAATAAAAAAAAAATAGTCTAAATTCTCCCCGAAGAACCCGAAAAGAACCCATTTTCGGGGTTCTTCGTCGTTAAAGAACCCTAAAAGAACCCTAAGAACCCTAAAAGCACCCTAAAAGCACCCGAAGAACCCTAAAAGCACCCTGTTTTTGAGCTAGACGTTTCGGGTTCTTCGATGAAGAACCGGGTTCTTCGATGAAGAACCGGGTTCTTCGGGGTTCTTCTGAGAAGCACCCGTCCCAGCACCCGGTACTTGGGGATGGGAACCCGGTGCGGGTGCGGGCACCCTACCCCCGGGTGCGGGTACCCGTGCAACATAGATTAAAAATAATTAAGGGACATTTGCTATGTTGTTGTGTTAGTAATGCTTCATTTTTTATTACATGGAAAGTGTTTGACGATATGTATATGAGATAAAAAATAAGGAATTGCAAGTTTGGTTAGTATATTTCAGTAAGGGACATCCCATATAAAGATAGGGCAAGGTAGAGGCTCTCAACACACTAGGGTAGTTGAGTGACTGAGAGAGAGAGATTAGGGATTTACGCAGAGGTGAATCCAGGTAGTAGGAAACAATTACTATTAGTATTAGCAATTTACAATTCCATATAGGCGTACAAAACAATTCTATATAGTGATATGGATGCCCATATAGTCATATGGACAAGTTGTACAACATGTTTTGTAGGGCATACAATAGTTTTATGCATTATGTTTTTTTTTCCAACAGATTGTTCATTCTCAAGCAAGTTGTATGAGCTTAGTTTAGAGTGTTTTTTGGTATTTGTGCAATGTTGCTTTTTCTAGAAGCTTGTGGGGGTTTCCTTGTAAGTTTTTTGAAAGAATGTAAAGATAAGTTGAAGGAGTAATTATATGTGTGCTTTTGCTTTTTACTTTCCAGCTATTGTGATTGATTGCATGGTCTGAAATTTCATTTCAACATTAATTAAAATTTTCAATCTATTTGTTTGATTGAGAAAACAAGGACCTTAATCAACCTAGGGTTTCAAATTTTCATATGGTATCAGAGCTAACTTTTGCAATTGAGATTCTCAAGGACTTACAATGGTAAATCAACTGCTAGAAAGAAGGACCAATAGTTAGAGGTTTTCAAATTAATTTTCAAATTTGGGAATTTGTGCAATAGTTCTCAGAGATGGAAATAGAAGCATAATCCTTAGGGATTATATAAATTTGGATTATTCACTTGTCAGGAAGGCGAAAAGGCACAAGTGAACATGAATAGCCATCAACACTCGGAATATGAAACCAAGGGTCATGAATTTATATATTTATGTGCATCATATGAATAAGAATTGTATCTCATGTTTATCATGCTCAATTATTTATTCTCGTGAGTTTAATGGTGGTATCAGAGAAAGATTGTTTATCTCGCTGTAACTTCTTTCTTTCATCTGACCAAAAACGTCATTGGCCCCTTTGCCCATCATACTGCCATTATGGCATGTTAGCTCTGATAATTCTCTATGCTGTCTCTATCAAGTAGAAACAACCCCTCGTCAGATCTGCTGCAATGTGCAATTCTAAGTCTATAAATACGTTTCGTTTCCTCCTGTGCCAGTTACTCTATAGTCTGTGCACTCTTCCTCGTTGTTGCACTTCTGAGTAGACGACATTAGAAACCTGAGGTTTATTCTTCTCCATACCCGTTTGTTGGTTTAATTTGCTAGTCAGCTCGAGGGTCCAATTCACTAGTCTGGACATTCAAACCTTGGTCATTACTCCATCCCTTTACTTCCTTTTTTGCTGACTTTGGCATTGGGTAGAAACAAATCTGTGCCATGTATCATCCAAAAACTCATGACGATATGTAATGACAACATCGACAAAATGGTCAAATATGCAAAAGCCCTAAGTCAAAGTACTTCTACAATGTCCGACTGCTGTTAGCCGATATCGAGATTGCCAAGGAGAGGGTTGAGGAGATCGTGGCAAAACTTGTTACCGTCGCCAACAATAATGTCGACAGTTGAAGTCTCTACTGAAGATTGTCCTACTGTCAATGGTTCGAATCTCACAAACCACCATTGCACTGGAGTTGATGTATAAGAGTTGTTCTCATATCAGTGCTCATCTCCATTTGGTGGGTGACCTCGATGTCTTGTCTCATCTTTCTGGAGTACATCTAAGCACTTTGGTGGGTGAGCTCGATCTCTTGTCTCATATTTCTGGAGTACACCTAAGCACCTTTAGTATCCTCAACTCTAACCAAGGGCTACATGATGTTGTCTTGCACTGGAGTATGAAAAGTTGCAATCAATAGTCTATTGTGGATGAATGACTCTTCACAATTGTTGCTCTTAAATAAGGACCATTGTTCGAGAAGTGTGTTGACGAGGTTTCTATGGTCTAATAAAGCTTCCTCATGCAGATTTGAAACTTGGGCGATCACTTGTCCTTTGGATCTGCAACAGCTTGGGGCAAATCCCCTTCCTCTCTCCTCCAAATTTCTCTATGGGCTCTCTCTTCCAAGATGTGCACTTAAGTTTGGCACAAAGCTTCATCATTAACCTTCAAAGGTAACATATCCTGAGAGATTTATGTATAGATTGGCCCATACCCTATTATCGGTGCCCATACCTTTTGTATCCATTCATTTGTTATTTTCTCTGGAATGTCCCAACAAGCAAACTTTTATATCAATGCCTCACCCAAATAATCACCGTAAGTCCTCACCCACCATCATCTTAACTCTGCGATCTTTCCTTTTAGTCACCCTCTTCATTTTCTCTGTCATCCCTCCTTGTGCTTTCATTCCTTGATTTGAACCCCTTTTCTTGCCACTCAGTTCCAAGTTATGCCCTTTAACCCCATTTCCTCCATTTGAAGCTATTGGGTTTTGCTCTCTAGTCTTCAAAATTTCATTGTGTTAAGGCCCCAAGCTTGCTTCACATTCTACTATATCCTATATCCTTGATCTTGATGCTATCACCCTACAATTACTTTGCTCAAAATATGAACTACCTCTTATCTTTGTTTCTGGCTTCAGAATAAGTGTTTCGAGTTAACCTTCGCTGAATTCTGCAAAATGAGATTCTGACTATAGTTTGACTATATTTTCCCCCTCCTTTATTGTTCTTCTCATGTGAAATTGAGCCCCATTCAATATTGAAAAGTGAACTCATGTTGTGTTTTGTAGCCAACAGGATAGCTTCCAAGTGTTTATCCTTTTCATGTGCGACCTTTCGAGGCTTGACAACCTTTGGTGCCAGCTTTAATGGGACTTCCTTACTCGTTGGTGTCTCTTAGAACTTGTGAACACATCAACTTCTCCCACTTTAGCACAGTTTATATGCTCTATTGAACATTCCAGATGATGAGACCAGCTTTTCACACCCTCCAATGGGTCATCAGAGTAATCTACCAGCTGCAAATTTTCCACCATCTTCTATGGGTTCAGCTTCACCATCATTAGTATTTCAGCTCTGCATAACATCATGACTAAAATAAAGTTCCTTCTGCATGTTCAGAAAACATAAAAAAGCAAGATGTCAATGAAATTACTGAACTGATCAAGAAAAATCATCACAGGGCTGGATTGGGTTATATTGAAATATCAAAGTCCTCATTGCGATATCAAGCAATAGAATTGGTGTTTCACTTATGCAGAAGGGATGTAATGTCTTTTAATGGGTTGATCATAAGACTAAAGTATTTAAAAGCACTTCTGGAGGTATTAAAAAGTAATTTAGTGGACGATGTTCTTCAAACCACTGCAGAAGTAATTCTGTCATGTATTCCATGATTCCATCATCTGACCATAACCTGAACAGGCTCATAGCCACCGAAAATGTGCTTCCATTGTTGGTAAGCTAGATAGTTTCTGGGAAAAGTTTGGATTCCGGAAGGCCAAACAAATGTCCTGGGCACCATCTTTCAGGTTTATCCATGGGTTTTTAAACAATCAATACCATATCCAAAAAATTGTTTTAACCTTTACAGAAATGGGTTAAATAAATAATGTTACATGTTGAACTTATGAAATGTTTTAATATAATGTTACCTCATCTGTTTTGTTTGGATTTCAATGCACATTTGTTCTTTTCCAGGTGTTGAGAAAACAATGTTTTTTAAATGTTGCGAATTTTCTCCAAAAACTTTGCTTTGACCAAATTTATGATGCCACTCTTTAATGCAGGAATCTGGAGCAAATAAACCAATTGATAATATGTACAATTTGACATTTTGCGGACATGAACAAAGTGCAACAGCTCACAGTTGTATGGAGATGGTTACTGAAACTTTGGTAAGGAAGTATCTTGTAAGATGTTTTGATTTTCAAAGTAGTTTGAATAGACTGCAAAAAAATAGTTAACCTTACAAGAATGGTTAGAGGGAGTCTTGAACAATAGTTGCTTCTTTCAGAGGTGTTGACAACAATTGTGATGCTGGATGTACCTTATTGCCAAGCGATAAGTAACCACATGGATTGGTGATCTAATATAATCATGAGATACCTAAAAAGAAGCCTTCAGAACTTGGGCAGTCCTTAGCTGGATCTCTGTCTATGCAATTTGCAACTTGACAAAGTGGCAGCCATTTGAGGAGCTGTCTCTTCAATTACTTCACTCTGGGGTGAGTGCTCCTTAGCTCTGTCTATTACTGGAAATAGCAGGGTATGGCCTCCTTGCATTTGAGATAGTGCACCCTTAACCTTAAAAATTTCCAGCAATGATTCTGCTTCAGGATAAGTGTATGAAGTTGTCCCTAAACACATCGATTTAGCTATGTGAAATAAAATCATATGTAAAGGAGCTATTTTGCTCAGAAGCTCATTATTTTGAAACGTGAGGTCATAAGCTTATGGTCACAAGTGCTTGGCATGTTTTACTGCTTGCACAAGACCACTTATGTAAATGTCATAAAATAGATAATTAGTGCGAGTAAGATTAATCAGATAAATAAGGGCATACTCACTTCATAAAGAAGCACTAGTGCGGATAAATTAGCTAAGGGAAAGCCTAATTTTTGCAGCTAAATAGCTTGTACCAGAAGTTAGGGTGTCACTTTCTCTTTTTGTATCAATAGGGGTTCCCACCACTTTGTATATATTCCATTTGATTGTCTAAATAAGTCATAAAATAGATAACTAATGTGATTAGGATAAATTAGATAAATATGGGCATACTCACCTTGTTGAGATCACTTGAAGACTCCATGCCTGAGGATATGTCAGAAAGTTCATGTACCATTAGAGTTCAAAGATCATCAAAGCTTTTAAGCTTTTTCTTCTTCTTATTCTATATTTTACTCAAATTTCGCAAGCCCCACGGGGATGTTGTTAAGTGGTGTTAGCATGACGAAATAGGGTCATGTAATAGGCCTAGGTAACTTGGGTCATTGTCATCAAGTGAATTCACTCTGGGGAGTTTTTTTAACTTGGTTAATTATTGGTACTTTTTAGCATTTAATAATTAATTAAGTTTTTTTTCTCTCAGATATAACCCCAAAACCGGAGTGCGGCTTGATGGCAAGGCCTTGGGTGAGTCCTAGTGTCTAGAATAATTTTATATTACCATGCTAGATCACTCGTAAAATTTTGCGGAATTTGATTAGGTCTAGGGGTCAGTTTTTTAATTTTTAAAATTTCCTGTAGGACGAAAATTTTAATAAATTATGTATTTAAATTGTAATAAGTTATGTCTATAGAAGTTGTATGGGGTATGAGTGCTCAAAAACACATCTCTACACCTCAACTTTCTACTAAGACACACTTTGAAAGGTAAAAAATAAGTTGTAGACTCTCAAAGTCCATTTTTCCTAAGTCTATGGGAAAATGTGGCAATAAATTAGCACATAAATAAATAAAATGGAGAAAAATAAGAGAATTCCACGTGACAAAAATGACATGGAAATGACTTGGAAATTATCTCAAGTCAAAGAGCATGTCAAGAGGCAGTTAAATGGTGATTTGGCACATGGCATCATCCAAGAGATTGAGCACTTGGGAAAATTGAGTTTCTAGCTACTTTTGAGGAGTTCGATTGGGTGATATGGCAGCATGGGACCTTTTGGAGGGTCAACGAGTATCTCATGAGATATTTTGGGAGAGTTAAGTGGAGTTGTCACTTCACTTCAACTCCACCTATCCTCACACTTGTACACTCATCTACACTTCATGCCACACACATTCCTCCAAGACACCCACACGCATTCCTAGACAACTTATACACATGGCAGATTGGGATCAACTTTGAGAGGTGTCATCTCCTTGATTGGCTTGATGAGATTTGATTGGGAATTACCTCCCTCATTCACCAACAAACTCCTCCATTTGGCAGCTCGAGTTCTTCACAAGGGAAATATGCTGGGCAAGAGGAGGATTTTGACTTGCACATGTGTCTCATGCTCTCTCTCTTTGGATTTGATTTGTTTTCCTTGGGATCATCTCCATTCACACTTGTGACATGGTTTCTCCATTGGGATTTGCTCCCATTTCTCTATTTAAATGATCCATGGGCTCTCATTTTGGAATTTGGATACGAGCTATTGTGCTTGCGGAAGCTTTTCTCCTTTGTGTACTTTCATTATCAATAAAGACTTTGGGGTTTCATTCATGAGATGTTCTTCCTCTTTGAGCATGGTATGAATTTTTGATCAATGTGCTTATTTTCTTTTACACATGCTATGTATTTAATGCTTCTATATGCTTTAGAAATGTATTGATGTAGAGCTACCTTGCATTAATACATGATTTAAAATTTTTCTCTAGATTTAGATAGTCCTAACTGATTTCAAATAAATTTCTAGGACTCCTTTGCCATTGTTTATTTTTGAATCTATACGTGGAGCTAATCTTTGGTTGAAGTTTTGTAGAAGGAACATCATTATTGGATCAAGCTACGAGCGTGAGGGGAAGTCTTTGGAGAGACCATCCCACTCTTGGGCATAGCTCTTGAAGGAACTCTCATTTCTTCTTTGAGTCTCTTAGTCTCATCATTCGAGTTTGTCCTGTAGGGACTCTAGCACTAGTTTGTAGACAAGTTCAATTTATTCAAAATTATTCACCTCAATTAGCTTGTGCTTTCATTGATCTCATTTGCTATTTAGAGCATGATTATAACTAGACAAGTATGGGAGTTTTACTTGCATGTCTTGATCTAGTTCTTTGTATACTAGTTGTGAATATTTCTTCCATTCCTTTGCTTGCTGTCCACTAATATTGGATTTATTTTGCAGCTTTTGGCTAACTCATTTTGTGGCAACATTCAAGAAAAAATTACTTGAGACTACTAACACACCTTTGCAAGACCTTTGGCACTAAATTGGACACTTTCTTGTGAGGCCGAGAGCAATTGGGACACCCATTTTCTTGCAAGGCTGAGTTTAACATGAGGACAGCATTATCCTTTGACAAGGCCATGGGCTTGTAGAGGCATAGCCTCTTTCATTTGTGCTGGTTGCGGCCTTCTTTGTGGCTGATTTGACTGCTGTAAAACAATCCCTACACTTTCATATTTGAAGGAAGTTTCCTTGTAATATTAGTTGCTAGGTTATTGCCTTTCTTGAGGGGGAGTTCAAACTCTTTTGTAAAGACTTCCTTTGACTCATTTGACAGCCTTTTGAAAGGGACTTTTTCATTGTATCACCGCTCTAATAAAAATTAATTTTGCTTGAAGGAGCTTGGGAAATTCTCCCATGGTATCCCATCTCCTCATTTAGGAGGACTTGTTCTTGTGGGTGGATTAATTTCTCTAGCTTAGTTTCTAACTCTCATGTTTTATTTATTTGCATCTCTTTTGCTAGTCTAATTCATGCATGGTTAGTTTCTTAACATAACATTTTCATCCATTTTCATTTGCAAAGCGAGCTTGTCTAGTTTGCCATATTTCATTTCTCAAGTTCTTGCAATTCATTTTTGCTTAAGCTATAACACTTGCAACATTTGAGCAACTCATTTTTGAACACACAAACAAGTACTTTACTTTCTTTATTTGGCAAGCTTAGACTCTTCTATCTACTTTGCTTTACTTAGCAATTGTTTCGCAAGCCTTTTGGATACATAGATTCTTCAATTTATGTCAACTTATGCTTATATATCACGTTGATTATTGTTGATATCTTTTGAAGCATTTTGTATCATTCTATTTGAAACAATTTGCAAATTTAACATCTAGTTCATTTACTTGCAAGCAATTTATTCCCATGCAATTTTTTTGGAACATGTGAAGTGACTTTGGGCAAGTCTCATTTTAATTTCTTCCATTGAAGTTATTGGTTTAATTTATCTTGAACATTATTTCATTTCACTTATTTGAAGCATTGCTATCAAAACATTTTTTCGGAAGAATTAACACTAATCATTTAGGCATTCTAGCATTTGTTTTGCACCTCTACAATTTACCTCCAAGCATAAGTTTGGTTGTATAGACATCATAGGACTAAATTTTCCTAAAACTTCTTCCATTTGGTACGAAGTAAGGTAAAATACGTGACCCTGCAGTTATGAAGGTGGCTTTGTCCCCTTGTAGGAACGACGACTCGTATGATTTGTAAGGATTAGGGGAAAAGTGTCATTAACGATAGACTTAGTGCCTCCTCAACCCCTCTTCCTTGCATGTCACCCCAATCTTTACCCTTTGGTAAGAATTTGAAAGGGGAGTCTCTTACTTTAGAATAGACATATAGATTAAAATTGACCAAGATAATTGCTTTTCACATAGTTTTGCATATCATCTTATGAAGTGATCTTGTGAGCATTTTAAGTTTTACTTGCAATATTGTTAGCTAATGTACTTGTCATTTGATGATTAATTGGCTCATGGTTATTTGTTGTCATTATCTGCCTCTACTTGAGCATTTCTTTTACAAGTACAATTGTCATTTACATTTGCAAGTGCTATTTTATTTGTTTATATTTTATATCTTGATCTAACATTGATTTTACAAGACTACTTATATTGTACTTTGAATTTCCATTCGAGCAAGTACTTATTATTTTTATTTGAGCAATCATTTACAAAGCACTGATATATGTTCTTTATTTTAAAATGCTATTTTGATTTGTCATTAATATATTGTTCATTGTTTACATGCTCAACATTTAATCAAGTTATATTTGAAAATTAGCTCCATTAACCGTAGTCTCCTAGAGCTTGTTTCCAACAAGCTTTCTCTTATTAATCATCCTTAGGGACCACCCCCCTTATCTTAACTAGGAGAGAGCTTTAACGCAGAGAGTTGGGATTAGGTGAAAACCCCTTCTCTGAGTTTTCCACCAAGGCCACACCTTGTGGGGTTGAGGATTTTTTCCACATTAACCTAGGTGTGTAAGCGAGATGACAACACACCCCATACAAAAGCACTAATGTGGGTAAATTAGCTAAGGGTGAGCCTATTTTTTGCAACTAAATAGCTTGGAAATAAAAAAAAATACATAAGAGAATTGTTACAATTGATCATCAACCATGACCCTCCATGCTCTTTAAATAAATATCATTGGCCAACTGGGTGTTAAGCCATGGATCAATAGCCATTAGTATTGAGCAGAATATGAACCATCAAATCACTCTATGTCTAGAACATATTGTAACCATCAATTACAATGCAACTAATGCATACTAAAGAAGCACACTATGAAACATATTTTTACCGAATCGACAAATTAGACCAAGTTGAAATTATCTAACTCCTAACTGTCTAAATATCCTAACGTCTCCCCTTAAGAACGACTTGGGGTAGCTTTGAAGGATTTGAAAAGGTGACGCAATAGGAGAAGGAAGGAGGCATTAGAGCCTATCCCCCCTAAATGGCAACTTTTTGAACTCCTAACACAGATCGAAGTTTAGAAAACTTCACTTCTGTAAGAGAATTTGTGAATTTTTTTGCAACTTGATCATCTGTAGGGCAAAATAGCACTTCAATAACTTGATCATGAATGAGGTTTTTGATGATGTGCATTTGCAACTCAATATGCTTGCTGCACTGATGCCAGATACTTGGCGATCTTGATAGCACTTTGATTGTTGCACTAGAGGGCAGTTAGATGATGCTAATGGAATCCGAACCCTAAAAGGATTTGTTGAAGCCACAAGACTTCTTGACTTGCATTAATCATTGCTTGGTACTCTGCTTATGCTGAAGAAAGAGCAAAATCCTGCTGGCTTTTACAAGCCCAAGTGACAAGTCCAAAACCAAGATTGGAAACATAACCTGCAGTAAACTTCCGATCATTAGGGTTGCTAGACCAATTTGAATGTAATATTCTGTTTAATTAATTTTGATAAAATCACAAAATTTTGCCTACAAAAAATTACTCCACAAATTTCTTATTCAATCCCCAAACAAATTATATGTTCGTGCCATGAAATTAATAACATAACAAATAAAATTTGCAAAAAAACCTAGAAATGCCAAAATTTCAAACACGAGAATTGGAGAACAATGCAACTTTATTTATTGACTGGAGCAATTACATGCAAAGCTTTCGATAGAGATAGTTGCGGTGATGGCCATAAAAGATGTTGGAATACTGAATCAGGCCTCCGAAATAGAAACCAGAAATCATTAAGTGCACTTGTGAATTCTGGATGAATTCACCAACGGATGAGGTGGGTTTTCGTCCACTCTCATCGAATCACCCAAGGGTTTTCGTCTTAGGGATACTGAAGCAGAGAACCTAGTTCTCTAAACCTCACTAATCAACAAATACACAAATCCAAGATGTCCCAAATGATCTCATCCTCCTCCTTTTAAAGGCTCAATAGATAGATCTCCAATATTCTAGAAGTAGTTTATTTTGATTATTTTAGTATTATTCTATAAGCTCCCCCTTGACTTCATCTAAGTGATTTTTAATTTCATTTACTTTATTTTTGTTTGTTTGTCAAGTTGTCTGTGATTCTCTAGGCTTGACCTGTGGCTTGAGGAGCCGCGACCCAGGGGCATCGAATCCGTCAAAGTCAATCGGGAATCGCACCTGGCCTAGGCCACACCAGTCGTAAGCTGACTGGATTTTTTAGCATGTCTCCTCCCCCTATCATAGGGCAAAACCATCCCCCGTGAGGTTTGATCCTGGGTTGCCTTGCTAACGAGGCCCATCATCAACCAGTTGTTCTAGTGAGACTTGACTAATTTTATTTTGTTTTACTTTAGTCACTTTTGGCCTTTTTCCTTCAATTAATCATTCTCCCCTTATTTTATTTAATTAGGTGACAAATTAAAGTCACTTTTAATCCGGGAAAACAATACATCACCCACCGTACTTTCTTTGGCCACTAAAAGTCATTTCTCATCATCCCATCTTGTAGAGCTTCTCGTTCCAGTTCCAATGAACTATTATATTAAGGTGTTCCATCAAATATTCCTCCTGGAATGCCACCTTAAGCGTAATTGATTAGGTTAGGCTCACTATTAATCCCATTTTACGGGAATTATCGAAATGAAATGGAACCAAAAGCAAGCTCCGCGGAATTGACCTTCATGATGGAATATGCCAAACGAATGTTGTTGAACCCATAAAACTCATCAAAACATCTCTGGGACCTTTGATGATGTAATCCTGCTCTTGCGACCTAGCCATCATGTACCTTGGAAATCCATCATCTTTGTACTATAGATTAAATTGAAAATGGTGACATTGCATTGAATAAGTGAAACCAACCAACAAAGGAGTCTCCCATGGATTGTAATGTATCCCAAATTGAACTGTACCTTGAATATATCAGAGTACCCTTTTAGCTACTTTCTAATGACTTTCATGTGGTGCAAGACCAATAACGTGTTGAAATATGTAACCAGATTCGGTCTTCATAATGGCATATGTAATCATGATTTTATGTAAAAAGAAAAATAAATTTATTATTGTTGTTCTTGAGGCATGGGCTTCATGCTCAAGGGAGATTTATTTTTAGATCAAGCAACCATTGAGTGCTTCTAGGTTTGTCATAATGTCAATTGAGTCATTGTCATGTATTGAAGACCCATTTGGGCATGTTACATATTGTAAAGAAAAAATTATTTGAGTCAAAATAGAGCCAAAAGATCCTCCAAGACCTC
Organism: Pinus albicaulis; assembly: GCA_034641835.2. Classification (NCBI taxonomy): domain Eukaryota; kingdom Viridiplantae; phylum Streptophyta; class Pinopsida; order Pinales; family Pinaceae; genus Pinus; species Pinus albicaulis. The sequence continues at coordinate 17,107 of JAXQQM020065264.1, forward strand.
GTCATGGTACAAAGATCAAGTTGGCGTAGTCACATGGACAAGCTGGCCTGAGAGGTGCAATTCGACCTAGTGGAAAACCTATATAAAGGAGACTTCAATTTCACTTCGAGGAGACAACATCCACTCACCAATTCATACAAGAAAGTGCAAGAAGTGCGAAGAAGAGAGAGACTAGAAGAAGACAAGAAAAACAAGTTTTCTGATTTGTTTTTGGGCTATATCCTCCACACGTGCGAAGGTTAGGGCATCATCTTGCAACAACAGAGATCGAGTTGCAGTCACTTCAATAAGGCTGAGTTTTGAGTCAAAGGAAGTCTATCATGGAAGCCGAATTGATAAGGAGGAGGTCTAATCACAAGCAAAGAAGAAAAGGAGGACAAAGTCTCCATCACTATCTCCCAAGTGTCATCTAGGGTTTCTGCCAAAGAATCTGCTGTACGAACTTGTAGAAGAATCTGCTAGAGGGTCGAAGTTGTAGTAGAATCTGCTGGATGAAGTTGCAGAAGAATCTGCTGGAGTGGTTGAAATTGTAGAAGACTGCTGGGCAGAAGAATTTGCTGGAGGTTGAAATCATAGAAGTTGTCGAGGAACTGCTAGAAGGAAAGCTCATCAAAGGACTTCGTCTTGGGGGGTCTTGATGAAGGGTCACAGGTCTTGGAATTCATCAATTGAAGATTCTATAAGAATAAGAATTCTTGTGCGTTTTCCTCTGAAGTGGATAGGTTTTGGCCCTGGCTGAAAAGTGATCCAAGGAAGAAAAGTGGTACCAAGAAGTATGCCAAGCTCTATTACAGAGGAAAAAAAGGATGGACAAGGAGGGCAAAAGGTATGATGACTACCGCCTAGCCAAAGATGGGGAATTACTATGGAGGAATCAAACTTATGTCCCAGACCAGAAGGAGTCTAGAAGGATCCTTTTTACAAAGCACATGATGGTTCCTATTCTGGACACCTTGGATACGAAAGAACTTATCAGATTATGAAGTAGCTATACTGTTGGCCAGAACTAAAGTCAGACATTCTTGCTTATATGGCCGAGTGGTTAGAATGCCAGCAGATAAAGGTGGTGCATCAGCATCCAGCTAGGAAGTCGAACTCACTGGATATAGTCTCTTGGAAATTTAATGAATATCCATGGACTTCATCTCTCGATTACCGAGTATTCTGCGATCAACTATAGGAAGAGCTCCTTTACTATTAAGGTATGGCAGGATTGACATTATTTATGTGCTGTGGTGATTACTGTGATTTGTTGTAATGGTTTTGACATACAAATACTTTGAGATTAGATTGTAAAATATGGAAGTTAGGAGATTCAGTGCTCTTTTTCCCTAAAGATTCATTGGTCTTAAGCATTTTGATATTATCCTTCGTGAAAGTAGAAATACCTGTAAATATGATACCTGCTAATGTTAGGTGCAATAAATTAGTTAAATTGTTAACTTAAGCATATATGCAATATGCTGACCTGCTGAAGAGCTGAACTCTTCTTAATTAATGTAGTTTTCATTGATTCAGACATTCAGTAAATGAAGAGCCACATTTTCAATGTCCTTATTGGAGAGGACTGCAAATCATGATATGTGTTGATGGATGATAAATAATATGTTTTTTTTTTAATCTTGTTGGTGTTGTTTATAAACACGTTCTTTGGACAGGTTGTTCTCCTGATAATGGAAAATGATTTTATCAGTCACTCGGCTGGGAAAACACTGGTGGTTCTATCCAATTATCTTGTAGGATCGGTATGACTCAGAACTTGTGGCAACATAATAACTCGCTTATAGTTTGCATTTAGTTGCAAGAACTGCATCATTTTTCTTGAAAATGACATATTCTCAATATGAGAGCGAGTCAACCATACTTAATATTCATTTACGTAATCTTTTTCTGCAGGTCTCAAAATGGAAAAGTTTTCTTCATTTTCTTTGGAGTTGTCTGAAAGGTGTTTGTTTAAACCTAGAGGTCCACCTATTATGTGATGTGGAAAACAGCTTTGACTCATACCCAGTTGATTCAATATGCCCTAGTACTGGTACTATTGATACAAAGGTTGCTTATTATATTAGGTACTTGACAAAGGCAAATCGGTGTTCAAATTTTCCTGTTGGTTCAACTTGCTTGAAAAGAAGCTGTATTGCAGCTTCACGGTTAATGGAGCTTCTTCGCAACATTCTGAAAACATGCCAGTTTAAAAGTGATGAATGCGCAGATATCTATTCACATATTGCAGACACATACATTGTGGATGTGGCTTGGGTTCTTTTACATAAACTTCCTCTGGAAGAAACTGTTTCTACTTTGAATTTTTCTAGTGAGATTCATCCACCTTCTGTAGGAAACAGAGGGCATCATTATGTGGAAAAGGAACTTGTTTTAGGGTCTTTACTTCAGATTCTTTGCTCCTTGGTCCATGCTATTTCTTCAAAGAATGGGGAAGGGGAAGGAACAATTCTTTTGAATCAATGGCCATTGATAACAAAAATTAATGAATTGATTCCAGCACTTTCAATTCAAGCACTTGCTATGCACAATCACCCAGGACATGATTGCATTTCAGATTTCCTGCGCCATAAGCTTTTGGTATTTCTCTTTTACTTGTCTTTTACAAGGTTAAATTTGAGAATGCAATTTCACTTAACATCTTGATTGTTAGATAATTGGTTTTTAGAATCAAGCGACATGATTTATTGTTTCCTTTCAAATCTTGAAACACAGGTGGAAATGCTCAAGGGTATAAAACAATCCAGTATACATTAATATTATGTTTCTGTTTAACTTGTGTTTACAGTTTCACTCAGCTATGCAAACTGCTCTTTTCTTTATGCCATTGCTGTTTGACTAAATTATTGGCTTCAGTTTCTCAACGCGAGTCTTCCCAACAACAAGACCAAGTAATCCACTTAATTGAATGTTTTCAAAATATAACATGAAGATCTAGAGTGTAGAATGGTAGATGAGTACTTATTTGCATGGGAATCACTGGCAAGTGCAATTATGCTTGAGCTACCCTGAAACAGAATTGTAGGAATCATACCTTAGACAATTGAAGTAAGCCTAAGATGTAGGCCATCAACAATGTTCAAGATATCTAGAAAACCTGATAGGCATAGAACAAAATATTGAGAAAATTTAGGTAAAATGCATGGTGAAGGCCATACTTATAAAAGCCGGAACCGGTCTACGAACTGGTCACCTAGCAATCCAAGTTTTGAACTGGAACTGGATCAAACTGGATTCAATGAACGAGTTTTTGAAAAAATACATAAAATAATTAATTTTTAATGAAAAATCTATTTTTAATATTCCAAACCATCAGAGGCAAGACAATCCATAGTTTTTTTTATCTATTTACCATGTAAGGGTGAATAGATCAAAATGACACCGAGTGCAGTACATATTAGCAACAAAATACGTAATCAATGAGAGGCTCTAACAGGCCTCTAGAGTTCAAAAACCATGCTACAAGCTTACTTGGCCACTAAGCTATTACAAACCATTAATCAACATGATCACCCATCAAACTCAGCACCATTACTACAAATGGGATCATCAACAGGAGCTACATGAACATCATTTGGCTCAAATTTTTCAGACTCCTCAGATTCCTTAACCTTATAATAGGGTAGAAAAAGCTAACATGCCTAACCAGTGATTTTGGTTTGAGTGAAGGGTTCATCATGTTGAATTTTGTAGCTATGGTCGATCTTCATAATTAATATTTTAGCCCTTGAAATATATGTAATGATTAATATAAGACATGTTCTTCATGTTGGTTTCAAAAGAGAAAATTTTGAACTTTTGGCTCCAAAGTTATCAAGTCAGTCTAAGTTACCGGAAACGCCTGCAGAATTTTCCGGAAACGCGGATACCTGTACGATCCTTGTCCGAAACACCGTAAAAACGTTTTTGTGTCGTTTCAAAAAATCAGAAACTTCGGATTTGGAATTGGATACGTTTCCAAGGGATTTAATTTTTTTGGATCCGTTTTTGAAAATCTGGTAATGGATCCACGAAAATCGTGATCGGAATCCACCCTTAAAATGTTAAAACGAATGAAAATTTGTTCAAAAATTTATACAAACATAAAAATATAGATGTTCAAAAAAACAAACAGAAGGGTTTGATGAATGTCTTTGTAAAGGGATTTATTTGAGCGATTAATTTTCAGTTTGGTTAATGTTTTGTTAATTGTCATTGATTTTGCTCTTGATTTCATAAATCCCTCCAATATAACAAATCTTCTCTTGCCAATATTTTTCCTGCATATAGTCAAGAGACCAAGCTGACGTTGAGAAGATTGAAATGTTCAAATAGGTTTTGATAGAATATCCCAATTATCCCATGGGCCTTTTAATTGCCATGCAAGTAAGATAGATACCATCTGCCATGCATGACACATTTTTTGAAGGAGTTGGACCCGAAAGCACAAAGGCTGTAGTATTTCTGATTACATTACTAATGATGATGATAATATGTTGAATGTTATAATAATTACTAATGATGATGACAATGTTTATGATGAATTGATGATGATGATTTGTTTATGTTGAATTCATGATGATTTTTTTTCCTCGAGAAAAAAGCATCATTTATGTTTTTATAGTATGCTTAAATGTGTTATGTTTTATAGTATGCTTAAATGTTTTATCATGCTTAATTATTTGATGTATGTTTGTAATTGCTAGGATCTAGATTCTAGATTTATGATGCTCGAATAATTAATTATTGATGTACAATGGAATCATGGATGTCATATCTATCTTGATTTATGTAAGAATATGCATGTTTTCATGTCTTCTACAACTAATATGGTATTTGGGATTGTTGTTTTGAATATAAATGCAAAAAAATAAAAAAATAAAAATATATATATACATATACTAGACGCTTCCGAAATGCTTCGCTTCCTAAATTTTTGGAAAATGACGCTTCCGCGTCTCCGCTTCCAAAAAACGTCCCCGCCTCGTGCAACGTTGGTTTGGATGCACTTTGACATTTAGAAATTTTTGCTATCTTTTCTTGGAGCTTCTTTTTGCAATGTTGATGGATGGATATATTCTCATTGTCTTGTAAGTATTCTTCGATGCTATATTTTACCTTGTTAAATGTCTAATCTATGGAATGTTATTTCATGATATTTAATGTGCCCGAATTTAATGTGAATTCATGATAACATTAAAATTGTTGGAAGGATTGCATGCATTATTCATAGGCAATGATGAAAGAATGTTCCTATAGGTCAATCTTGTATATTGCATCCTTGAAACTCCATCAAAAATTGCCAATGCAATATAAAATTCTATTGTATGTTAGTTTTTGTAGCATCGAAGTTTTTCTAGTCTCAAAACTTTGTACAGAGGCTAAAACACGGGAGTTCTCCATAACCCAGAAATCGTTTCTGGAAATTCCACCTAGAAGTATTTCAATTATATTATTAGACTATTTTTAAATATTTCCTAAGTGTAAACTTAGGAAAAGTGGTTAATTAATCAGTATTAAATGAGAAAGGTGTGAATCATCCAGAAACTCACACGAATCAATCCATAAATAATCTCAGCGAGTGATTATGTTTTAATCTTGGTTGTTGGAGTCCCAACTGGAGATTATAAGAGGATGTCGATGGGTAAATGGAGAACACACACTTGAGATCGATTTCCTTGAGCAGATCAACTTTCCATAGTGTAGCAACGTTTGCTAGAAGAGTTTGAGCCAGAGAAGGGAAGAAGAGACAAAGAGGGGCAGGGACAGTGAGTCCAGAGTAAGAATTTCCACTTCTGGAGAGTACATTGCAAAGAGGCAAAGATAGCCACAAAGAGGTTGCGCAAGGGATGCGCAGAAACCTCTAAGAGGCAATTCGATTTGTAGAATCGAAAAGTCGTTTTAGAGTTCCGAAGGCAGAAAAATTTTGCAGAGGCTGGGAGAAACGTTTCCAGAGTCAGTAGTAGGCTAAAGAGGCAACTCAATGTGAGATCTAGGCAACACGAATTTGTTCCTACGCAAAGGGTGACGCAGGGCAATTCGTGGAGGGGTTTCAATGGCCAGTCTTCAGTGTCAGATTGCTTGTGGGGTGAGGAAAATTCCTCACTCGATTTTTGTCGGTATTTTCTCTGTAGGATTCCCAGATTTCGGCATCCAGTTGTACTCGGAATTTCTCACTGCTGCTTAATAATAAAAATCGTCAGTTGTTGCACCAGTTTTCCCAAGTTGGGTTTTTCCGGGGACTTTTGTCCAACAATAACTGTGTCAAATTTTTGTGTGTGTGCCAGCATTTTCTCAAATTTTAGTTTATCTTCCGCAGAATTTAATGTGGTGAAAATTGCGGTTGAGAATTATTCGTTGTTTGTGTGGGAATATAAACTATTAATTAATTTACAGTTAGAAGAATAATTTCCAGCCGCTGCAATAGTTGAAATTTTCACATGGTATTAGAGCGATTTTGATCAGACGGGGAAGCTCAGAATCGGAGGAAGAAATTCATTGTTAATAGGGAGCACGGGGAAGCTCAGAAGCGAAGGAAGAAATTCGTTGTTAATAGGGAGCAGCAGGACGAATTTTCGGTGGTTGCGCAGAGCCTAAGCCAAGTAATATGAGTTGGTTGAGCAAGTTCGATTTTTCATTGTAAGTTGGCAGAAAAATTCAGCTTGCCAGTTCGAGTGATTCTGGCAAGCAAAAGGGCAATTGTAGCTCAGATTTTCGTTGGGAAGATTCCTTATGTGGGTGCTGAAGGGTTTTGCATCAATTTGCAATAGCAGAATCAGCACCGTCTGGATGAGAAAGAGCACACACAGAGAAATTTCTCTCAGAGAATTTCTAGACTAGAAATTTGATTTTCCTAGTTGCAGTTGGCAGTTGTTGCAAGCAGTTTTTCTCACTCCAAAAGGGAGTGCGAATAGAAGATTCATCAGCCAAGCATAGCAAGAGGGAGATTTTTTTATCACATTCAGAAATGGCCACAGTTGGGCTCAGAGATCGGGATAGGTTGGAGGGAGCCTCCAACTTTGTCATCTAGAAGGCTAGGTTGTCCTTCCTGCTCGATGAATATGGCCTAAAAGCCTACGTAGATAATGTTGTGGCAATACCCGAAGATGCAGATCAACTAAAGGAGTACAGGAAAGAGATGGTGAAGGCGAAGCAAATGATCTTCAATGGAGTTTGGGACCATATAGTCTCGCATATATCTAGCAAGAATACTGCCAAGGAGATGTGGTATGCACTCGACGAGCTATATCAAAATACTTTCGAGCAGCAGAAGATGTTCTTGCAAGAGAAGCTGAGAAACATCAGGATGCAGAAGAGTCAAGGCATAGATCCCTTCCTCACCAGGATACAGGAGGTCTGTGATCAACTATCAGCGATTGGGGAGTGTGAAAAATTCTGCTACCCGGAATCCTACTGCAACAGCTGATTAAATTTCTTCTATTTGTTTAACTGCATAAATTATTTAACGTATGCTATGGTAAATATCGAAATAAAATACACTGCAATCTTCATAATAAAAATGCAAGGAAAAATACTAGCACAAGTACACACACATTACCACCATTATTTTTGGACAATTGTCCCCCGAAAAACCCAATGTGGGAAAACCGATGCACCAACTGAGGGTTTGTATATTATGCAGTAATTTTCTGAGTATAAATCTATGATTGTCGAATTCTGACAAATCATGTGGAGAAACCTAACAAACAAGATCTCGTGAGACAAAAATCACTCTGCCACGAGACCCTGGCACTAACGTGCACCTGAAATGAGTTGCTCTACATTGCCTCTGCGCAGTGACTACGTCACCTATGCAGTCTCTGCATCACAACTGAAGTTTCTCTCTGTCTCTGCGTTGGATCTCTCTGCTGGCTGGAAACTGGAATCTTTTGCCCTCCGAAAATACCCTCCGGGAACTGGCACTAACCCTCTGTTGTCTCCCCAACAAAAAAAAAAACTCCCTCTGCAGCTCTGCGCAGTCCCAGCGTAAGCTCTGCGCAGCTGCCTGTGGCTTCTGCTACCTTCTCTCTATTCACTCCCTAGATCCGGAATTCTTCTTGAAATTATCCATGCCCCTCTCTGTGAGAATCCTCTCGATCGATCTTCTCCCTGAGCACTACTCACTAAATAATTTCGATCTCTAGATTCTTTCTCCGTCTCGATGTGTTTTCCAAATGAACCTTCAAGTCCTTCTTATAATCTTCTAGTTGAAACTTCAACGGCTGAGATTAAAACTCTAATCAACAACTAAGATTAACTTTTGACTTGATCTTCGCTTTTTCTAGAACATTCACACTCTGTTTTATTAATACCCATTAATTATTTTATTTTCCTAAGTTTATACTTAGGGTCCCTTTAAAAATAATTAATTATTTTAATAAAACTAATTCTGAGTGGAATTTTCACAAATGGTTTCTGGGTTCTCTGGAATACATGTGTCTAAGCCTCCCTGCAAATTTTGAGACTTCGAGCATATTCGATGCTACCCAAATCAACAGGGAGGCGCCTCAACCATTAGAGCTTATACGTTTAGCACTGAACAATGTCTCAGAGGAGTGGCAAGTTTTTGTCTAAAGTATCTTGGGCCGAGATCGAGAAAATTCCTAGATCTAGAATCCTACTGTATCAACTAATGAGAATTCTTCTATTTGTTAATTCCTTGAACAAATTATTTATTGTGTTCTACAGTAAATATCAAAAACCCATACACTACAGCCTTCACAAAATTAACCTGCGGAAAAATATAAATGCGGAAACAAAATCTGAGCAAGAGTAAATCATAGACACATATGACACTGTTGTTTTTGGACCAATGTCCCCGAAAAAACCCAATGCGGGAAAACCGGTGCAGCATAAATGTTATTCACATGTCGATTTCCGTGTCGATTGAGGTATTTTCGTCGGTTATTCACGCAAAAGGAAGGCTTATAGATGCTACAATCTGAGGCAAAAACAAATAGTGTAAAGCATAAATGTTACTTTTGATGAAGATTATGTTACAAAGGATGATGATGAGATTGTCCATCAAGTAAATCTGAGGGATCTGAGGGAGAATCTGTGAGGGATGAAGAAGAAGCTCCAGAACAAGACCAATCAAATAAGGAAACAATAGTCAACCAAGAGGAAATAAGAAATGATCAGCAGGATGTACAAGAAAATTCTCCAAAAGCTTTAAAAGAATGGTGTCAAAAGAATCATCCGTCCAATCAAATCATCGGCAACATAAATGAACGAATTGGAACCAGAAGAAGTCGACAGCTTCGTTCATCACAACCAGCCCACCTTGCTTTTTAAGCAACTTTTGAGCCTATCAATTTTGAGAAAGCTAGTCAAGATGAACACTGGGTAGCAGCTATGAATGAAGAACTAGATCAAATTGAGAAGAACGACACTTGGGAATTGGTTCCACGACCAAAGGATAAAAATGTTATTGGAATTAAATAGGTCTTCAGAAACAAATTGAATGAGGATGGACATGTTACCAGGAATAAGGCAAGATTAGTCTGCAAAGGATATGCACAAGTTGAAGGAATTGATTTTGAAGAAACATTTGCTCTCGTTGCCAGAATGGAAGCTATCAGAATGTTTCTCGCTTATGCATGCTCGAGAAAAATCAAGGTCTACCAAATGGATGTTAAGTAAGCCTTTCTAAATGGTGAATTGGAAGAAGAATTTTACATTGAAAAACCCAAAGGTTTTCTGCTCTCTGAAAAGGAAGACTATGTCTGCAGATTAAAGAAGGCATTATATGGTCTCAAGCAAGCTCCTAGAGCTTGGTATGCTTGTCTTGATGGATATCTACATCAACAAGGATTCAAGAAAGGAAGCGCCGACAACAATCTCTATGTGAAAGTGGATCAGGACAGCCTAACAATTATCGAGGTATATGTGGACGATATAATTTTTGGAAGCAATGATGACAGATTAAGTAAAAACTTTGCCACAAAGATGCAAAGTGAGTTTGAAATGTCTCTACTTGGCGAGTTGACATACTTTTTAGGGCTTCAGATATCTCAGCAGGATAAAGGAATATTTATATATCAAACCAAGTACATCGAGGAAATGCTCAAGAAATTCAAGATGGAAGATTGCAAGTCTGTCCTTACCCTAATGGTAACAGGTTGCAAGTTAAGTTTAGAAGATTCGTCAAAGGATGTGGACCAGAGGTTGTATAGACCTATGATTAGTAGTCTTCTATATGTGACAGCTTCTCGGCCAGACGTAATGCAGGCAATTGGACAAGTAGCAAGATTCCAAGCAGCACCAAAAGAATCTCATATTATTGGCATCAAAAGAATTCTCCGATATCTTAAGGGCACAACAGAATATGGTTTATGTTATCCCAAAGGAAATAATCTAGTTATCCAAGCTTATACAGATGCAGATTGGGTAGGAAGTGTTGATCATCGAAAGAGTACCAGTGGAGCAGCATTCTATCTAGGTTGTTGCCTTGTTTATTAGTTAAGTAAAAAGCAGTCTTCAATCTCATTATCCACAGCAGAAGTAGAATATATCGCGGCAACAACTTATTGTACTCAAGTTCTCTGGATGAAGCAAACTTTGCAAGATCCTCAAGTCAAGTTTGATGAGCCTATTCCCATCTTTTGCGATAACACCAGTGCCATCAGTATCTCCAAGAATCCTGTGATGAATTCCAAAACAAAGCACATTCCGATCAAATATCATTTCGTTAGAGAGCACGTCACCAAAAAGAATATCAACTTGAATATGTTGGCACAAAGGAACAAATTGCTAACATCTTTACCAAACCATTACCTCGTGAAGCATTTGAGTATCTTCGCCTAAAGCTTGGGATTCTCCCAAGTTCTCATTAGACTCTTTCTCTTATCTAAGTAAGTAAAAAAAGGGGGAGTAAAGGTGTGTACAGGTCCGCAGGATGATGTTTGTCAGGGTGAGTTACCCTTTGCCATTGATGACAAAGGTGGAGAGAATGATGTAGGAAGAGGTGTCATGATCGCAAGGGGATTACTTGTGTTTCCATCAATGCCAAAGGGGGAGATTGTTGATCAGTGGTTGTCATTGATGTCAACCCAAGTAGCACCAGGGGCTACCCTAATCTTGCATGGGAATTTTGACTTGAAAACTTACTCTATTCCGAGTCAAGGATATTTTGGATGGTTTCTACTTGTCGAGATGTTTCTGTTGATATATGGCACGCCACGTAATTCTTCACGGTTTGAGAGATATTCGTGTTTGAAGTTAGTAACCCCAATTAATGGGTTAAAACCCCATGGGGTTGTAGCATGATACTAATCATTGGTTGTGTTCATTGAATAGTCAATAATTAATAATTTTTTAAACTCCTAAAATCCCTCCAACATTCACTTGTTGAAGACCCTCTCAACCTAAGCATTTATATAAAGTGTGACCCTCATATCCTCCTAATGCAAGGATTTCGCTACTTAAAACAGGTCATCGTGGCATTATCGCTATAGCTTTATTTTCTGCGAAGCTTCAGATGTTGAAAAAAAACCCATTTGAGCCGAAATCCTGATGAAGCACGTGACCGAATTTCAAATATTGGTTCGCTATATTTTCGGAGATATGATCTTAGGAAGTTAGGATTTTTGTAGGCTCCCGAATTTCATGTCAAACAGGTGAGCTTGGGAAAATCGTCATAACTCTCTCTGAGCATTGGATTCAAATTTCGTAAAAAGTGACAGAAAGAGGACGGATTGCAGTTTGTTGGATGTCGATTTCAGAACCGAAGGTTGAAACAATGAAACGTGGCACTCCGTACAAGTTCGTCGTACTGAACCAGTCTATAATCAGGGCATCGTAGGAGATTCGGCATAACTATTTCTTGAAGAATCCAATATTGATCAGACCTGCGAGATTGGAAAGAGGACTCGGAGGGCTACCACAGGGCGCAATTTCAAACCTTGGGGATCCGAAATTACATAGATACAGCAGATTCAATATCAAGCTTCTAGAAGGCAAGAAAAAATATGCATTCAAGGATCACTACAGTAAGCACAACACATCAACAGTCAAGGGTGAGTTTGCTACAACAAGGTATGTATGATTAGTGTTTGAATTTTAATTTGAATATCATCTTTGACATGTGTTTTTGCAGGACAGTGTAAGTATTTTGTATGTATGTTTGATTGGGTTTTGTTCATAAATGTTGAACATATTTACATTTGAATTTTTAATATTTCTCTGACATATGGTTTGCAGGACAGTGTAAGTATTTTGTTTGTATATTGGTTTGGGTCTTGTTCATTAATGCATGTGCTGGAAGGAGGAGACAATAGCACAACTCAGACACATACTAGAAGGACAATGCAACGCCAAAGTACCATTACTTGAAGCAAGCACAACAATACCTCAGCAGCTGCTAGTGTTCAAATAAGCAGTGTCAAGTCCAGTATCAGGGCGTGTCAAAAGTCAATATTGTAAAAATCATCATTGTAAAATTGTAAAAGAGTCATTATTGTAAAATAGTCAATCTGCCTAGAGTTGGAGAGGCATTGTTGGGAGGTATAAGTGTCATTGTTGGATAATGTTATGGTTGAGTTGCAGGTCATAATGTGATTGGGTGATTAGTCTAGTTCAAGAAAATCATTGTGAATCATATTGTATCGTGAATCATTGTCCCTGGTACAGGAGTCCACACTCTAGTCTTATTTATGATCATTATAGGGTATCAGAGAGGTGCTAGGTTAGTGCATGAAGTCACCTACAGGTTGGAGCCTGTGAACACTTCAGGGTGGTAGGTCTGTCTACGATGTCGGGGCATCCATTCAATTGACTATTGAAGAAACCAGGGCGTTGGGGCATCCTTCCAATGGGAGCTGGAGAAGAATGCTTTTCTAGAATTCTAGGAAGTTGTACCTTTCATTTCAGTTAGGGCTGAAGATTAAAGAATTTATTAAAAAAGTGTTCGGTGATTTTTGACCCGGAGGGGGTTTTCCACCTAAAATTTGTGTGTCTATTGTGTTCTATTGTTTATTGTTGTTACTGGATAAACCAAGGTTGTGGGGAAGCTTCCCCCCCCACCCCCCGATCCCGCTCCCAAAACGCGCTCCGTTCGGGAGCTCTTTGGGAGCGCTTGAGAGCGTGCTTCCGAGCCTAAAAAAATGCTCCCTGTTTTTTCGGAAGCGTTTCGGGGAGCAAACGCTCCCTGAGCGCTTCCCCCATTAAAAAAACAATTCGGGAGCTTTTTTTAATGCGGGGAGCGGTAGGGGAGCGTTCGCTCCTAAACGCTCCCCGGCAAAAAAAAACGCTCCCCAGTGCATAAAAAAAAAATTGGATGTCAACTTTCCGATTTTTTTTGGGAGGGAGGGAAGGGGGGTTGGGTAAATAAAAGCCCACCCTCGTCATTTGGTTTTCATTGTTTTAGTTTGAGAGTGAGAGCAAGAGCTTGAGAGTTGGAGAGCAATTTGGAGAGCAAGAAAGCTTGAGAGTTTGGAGAGCGGAAGTGCCAAAGAGAGAGCAAGGAGCAAGTTGCAAGAGAGCAAGAGGAGGATTGAAGGAGTGAGGAGTTAGGACAAAGAGGTAGGACTTTTAATCTAGTTTTTTATTTTCTAGGAATCATTTTTAAGTTGTTCAAAAATGAAAATTTGTTTTTTTTTTCTCAATGTTGCATTTTAGTGTGTTGAAAAGTGAAAAATTGAATTGTTTTTTTCCTATGTTGCATTTTCTATTCCCATTTGGCATTCCTCCATTTTTTTTGCAGGCTAGAAACTTGAAACATCATGGCTACATGGCTAGGTATTTTCTTCATGTTGGTTCATTTCTTTGTAATAATGGTGTTGGAGAGTAGAAGAAAGAGGCCCATTAGAGAAGAGGAGGATGAGGAAGTGGGTTATAGTGGATTTGATGAAAATCCTAAAGAGAAGGAGGAGTATGCTGAGGAGGAAGGGGAGAGTGGAGAACAGGAGGCCACAGAGACCCCAATTAGACAAGAACAAAGTCAAACACCTTTGTGGAAATATGTTCAGAGGCAGGAAGGAGGGAAAGGTGGTGGAACCACTAATTTCTTTGCCCCCATTGCAATAAAGAATACACAGGTTCATACACCCATGCTAGAAGGCACCTTTGTGGGAAAATGCCAAAGGATGGAGACAAAAATCTAGGAATCAAAATTTGTGTAAGTGTGCCAGCAACAGAGAGAGAGAAATATAGAAAGGAAGAGGAGGCTGCCCTACAGAGATCTAAAAGATCTAGGGGTTCCATTGATTCTTATACACCATCAGGTCCATCACATCATGGACAAAGAAGTCCATCAACTTCCACCCATGGCAGTGGATATGGAGGCACACCTGGACCAAACATCTCCTTAAGGCATAGAACCATATCCGATTTCTTTGACGAAGGGTGTAGGAATGATGTGGATTCAAAAAATTTCCAATTTCTATGTGCATGTGGGGTGCCATTCAATGTTCTTCGCTCACCTTATTGGCATGAAATGGTTTCTGCCATTAATGATGCCCCCAAAGGATACAAGAGCCTTGGGTATGACAAGGCCAGAACCGTGGGACTTGATCATGAAAAAGCTAAAATAAACAATTCTTTGGCTAGAATGACAAATTCTTGGAATGGGCATGGGGTGTCCACTGTATTTGATGGATGGAACAATGTAAAAGGAAAGCCATTGATAAGTGTTCTGGCTGTGTCGGTTAGTGGTGCAATATTCCTTTCAGCATATGATTATTCAGACAAATTAAAGACCGGCATTAACATTGCAAAACCATTACTTGAAATAATTGAAAATACTGGGCCATACAATGTCATCCAAGTCATCACTGATAATGCTGCTAATTGTAAGGCAGCAGGAGCAATTATTGAGGATAAATACCCCAACATATTTTGGTATGGGTGTTTGGTTCACACAATGAACCTTTTGATGCATGATATCATTAAAAACAAACAACCTCAATTCAAATGGCTTGGTGATTTGTACAAGAGAGGTAAAAAAATGATAAGATTTATTACAAATCATAGCAATACCCATGGGCTTTTCCGTACTCACTCCAAATTGGAGTTGTTGAAGATAGAAAAGACTAGATTTGCTAGTTATTACCTCACCTTCGGGCGCCTTTTGAAGGTAAGAGAGTCATTGGCAGCAATGGTATCAAGCCCACACTGGCAGGTATTAAAGGACAGGGCAGCGACAATAGTTGACAGGCAAGGTTTTGAACATGTGGAGGAGACCGCCCTTGACCCTTTGTTTTGGGCACGTGTGAGGGAAATTTTGAATTTCACCAAGCCCATTTATCACATGATTCATTTTTCAGATACAGATAAACCAGTGATTGGGGAGGTTTATGAGCAGATGGATAGCATGTTGGGCCAAATAAAAGATGTTGTTAAGGATAACGATCCCAACTTGTATGCAATGATTCACCACTGTGTGTGTGCATGGTGGAATAAAATCAATGTTCCACTACATGCCTTGGCATATATCCTTATGCCAAAATACTACTCTCCATCTTGGTTGGGCCAACCTGCACGTGGAGGTGGGGTTAGGATCAAACCTCACACAGATCCAGAGGTACAAGAAGGGTACATGAAGGCATTAGATAAGTTGGTCCCCAACAAGGAGGGTGCTAGATTGCGCCTTGAATTAGGCAGATACTTCAGTTTCACTAGTAACTTTGGTTCTTTCCATGCAATGGAAGACAGAGACAGATTTGATGCTCTCACATGGTGGGAAGCATATGGTGGCATGGGACTTTTGCCAAAGTTGGCAAAAAAATTTCTCTCATAAGTTGTGAATACTTCTTCTGCAGAGAAGTGTTGGAGCACCTACAGCTTCATACATAATGTGAGAAGAAACAGGCTGAATGAAAACCGAGCTAAAAGCTTGGTTTATGTGCATTACAACTTGAGGTTGTTGAGTCATTACTGTGATTGGGCATATGAGGATCAATCATATAAAGTCTGGGACAACAACCCAGAGGATGATAATCTAGAGGACGACACTGTACATATGGAAGAATTGGAAGCAAAACTTTTGAGGGATGATGATGAAGCATCAGCAGCCATGCCACCACCACACACAGGGCCAGTCCCACCATCCAGCAGCAGTGCCAGTGCTAGTGCTCGATATCCAACTATTGTTCCTTTGCAGATTCAACCTCCACCTACATCCTCACGTTGCACTCCGCCTTCTAGTCATGGTCGTGGACATGGTACTCCTGAGAGTACTAGAAGACCACCATTGCCTCATGGTTCTCACAAATTAGACATTTCTCGTGGGCGTGGCAAGGGGCCAACCAATAGATAAAATAGATTTGTTGTTTACTAGTCTTTTCTATTTTCTAGTAGTTTTTATATTTTATAACTGTTGAACAGTTGAAACTTGACTCTTTCATATTTAATGACAATTTAAGTTTGAAGTTTGAATTTGAAAGGTGAAACTTTGAAGTTGGCATTTATAAGTTTATAAGTCATTATGAATTATGAATATGATGCTTCATGAAAGTTATATGGTGATCGATGAATCAATGATGATAAATGTTATATATCAATGATGATGAATGTTATATATTGAATTTTGAAATCAATGAATCAATGATGATAAATGATATATATCAATGATGATAAATGTTATATATTGAATTTTGAAATCAATGAATCAATGATGATAAATAAATTATGATATATATCAATGATGATAAATGTTATATATCAATGACGATAAATGTTATATATTGAATTTTGAAAGCTTGAAATCTTCAGATTGATGATTCGCGAGACTCAAGAGTCAATATGTTGTATGTTTCCAACTTGTGGGCGTGGTTGATGAAGATTATAACTTCTAGATGATTGATGTTATATGATTCAATCTATGTTTTTATGTTTTTTATGTCTAATTCATCATTCTACATGCTTTTGTTGACATATATGCATCAAAATATAAAAAATATAAAAATATATATATATATATATATATATATGTAAAAAAAAATGCTCCCCGAAACGCTCCGGACCTGGAGCTTTTGAAAATGGTACTCCTGCTTTTGCTCCCCACTACCAAGCAACCATGGGATAAACATCAAGAATAATTGAAGATTAACTAATGCTCTAAAAAGATTTAAAAGTGATAATTGATAAGAAATACTAATTCATCCCCCCCCCCCCCTCAATATTTCCAACAATTACCACTCAAACCAGCAGGGAGCCTAAAAGGGGTTCTTAAGAGGGCAACTGCTAGGCTAAGGGCAATGGTGGAAGCTTAGCCCATTGTCATTGTGGCTAAGACTCCCTGCTCTTTACGAACTTTCATTGATGGGAGGAGTCCCTATGTTTTTGGGAAGCCAATTATAAAGGATATGTCAATGGATAAGTATGAAGTGATCCCAGTAAACCTTTCCCAAGGAGGGGGTGAAGAAATGGTGCTTGCTTGCTCTTTAAGCAAGGACTTGCCTTCCAAGGGAGAAAGGGTGAGGATAAGGGAGAAGGATACAACTTGAAGAGGTACTTCTTGATCCCTAAAATCCTATATGAACTTGGTTTCCCAAATAGCCCTTAATGATTAGTCTTTGATGGGACCACATGGGGCCAACTGGACCCAGCCCAAGTTCGGGGATGGAATACAGCAACCAATGATGTTCCTATCCTAGACAAGGTGAGGGGAAAGGATCAGACAAGAAATTTTGCTTCAAAAGGTCAAATTGATCCTACTAGGGTCTAGCCTTGGGAAGCCTAGGCAAAATTTGGTCCTATTGCTAGGGCTTGGGATTCTCGGAGATTCCACCACTGGAATTGCCTAAAATTTGGAGAGGGAGGTGACCCACCAACGCGGGTGCCTCTAGGAGATCGAAGTTTCCTGCGGCTAGATACCCAGGAATTTGATGCCCTTGGCAACCTAATGGGGCTAGACCTAGGAAAAAGGGGGAAAAGTCAAAAAATAGGGGAAATTGACCACCCTTTTGTGAGGGAATAGTGCATAATTCACTTGGGGATATGGATTCAAGGATGATAATGAGTAAGAATTCAGTTTCTTGATCAAGGAGGCCCAGAAAGTCAGCTTCATCCAATGTAAAGGAAAATATAAGAAAAGTGACCTTCAAGCATTTATACTTCACACAAATGATGCAAGATTATCGAGAAAAAATGATCTCTAGGACATTTCATTCATCTAACAATAGCCCATACATAGAATAAGCTAAACAGACACATAATTCCACATTTCCATCATGTTGCAATTAGCCCTAATTATACCAAAATCAAGTAGTATGCAACAACAGGAAAAATAGCATCAAATTTACACTTACAATGTTAGAGAGTATATCCAACAAGCATCAATTTGCACATAAGAAGCTCCAAGATAGAAATAACCCAAATCCATACATCAAAATTCATCCATTATCCGAAAATCTCCAGCAAGGAAAAAATGTGAGTTTCTCTTAAGAGAGAGAGATCCCAAAACAAGTGATGATACAAATGAATGTAGCTAACATCAATATATACCCCTCTTAGGAGTTTGAATTAGCTTATGAGCCTACATTAGCCCCTACTAATAAAATAATGTGCAAATAAAACCCCTATTGGTGACAAGCCCACCAAACTAGATAGAGGACCAAATAGTAATATGTACATGTCGTGGAGCCCTCCAAAGGCCTAATAATATCTTGAAGTGCCACAATGAGAAATAAACTCCTCAAAATATGATGGACAAGCGGGTGACCCCTTGTTCTCCAAGTAGTAGACCTGTGGTGCTCCAAGTGGGTGTGGGGGCACATAATGTGAAAATTTCAAATCTAAAATTCTATTGCAGTTATTGATTTATTTCTCCTACTTATTTTCACAATAGGTTATTTCAAAACCCTTCAAATAAATTTCGAAATAAATACTACTGCAGGTATCACTCAAGTTTCATATAGAGAAAGTACCATAAAATTGCAAGCACAAGAATCAATCGCAATGACACAGTTATTTTTGGACAATTGTCCCCGGAAAAACCCAATGTGAGAAAACCGGTGCAGCAGATGAGGGTTTATATATTAATCTTCAGCAGTAAATTCTTTACAAGGAAATACTGGTAGAATAACTGAGAAACTTCTTAAGAAAACACCTGGGATAAATTCTCTCCAAATCTCAGGAGAATTTCTAACCCCTGAGGGACCCACTACCCTTCTATGCGTCACTCCTGCGTGATTCCCTGCGCAGAGCCTACGTGAGACTGCATCACAACTGCGTGAGCCCTCTACGCTGCCCCTCTATGCTACTCCTCTACCCTTCTGCTTCATTCTTCCCTCATGCCCTGACACTGTTGATGCCTATGCTTCCTCCGCCCTGCAACTCTCCCTCTGAAATCGAATTCTATTTCCTGCAGAATTGACTTCCCTCGGGTTACTGAGTATGTGCCCGGCTTTCTTTCTATATGGCCCTCAAGTCTTCTTTAATAATCTTTTCATTGACAAATCAACGGCCCAGATTAGAAGTCTAATCAATAGCTAAGATTAAATCTTGACTTGATATTCGTTTTCTAGAAGATTCACACTATGTTTTATTAATACTCATTAATTATTTAATTTCCCTAAGTTTAGACTTAGAGTCCCCATTAAAATAATTAATTATTTTAATAAAACATAAACTGAGTGGAATTTCCACAAACGATTTCTGGGTTCTTTAGAATACTGGTGTCCAAGCCTCCTCACAAATTTTAAGATTTAGATCACTTTCCGATGCTACAAAAATCAACACTCCCTCTTAGCAAGGAAAGTGTTCTAGCAATTTGCCTGCTGCATATTGCTCTGACGTTGAAGCACCCTCTGTGCTGTTGTTGCCCCTCATCTACTGCATTGTTGCCTTCTGTACTGCTGCCCATGACACTGTCATTGTAACTGCCTCATCTATACTACAGCTCCCTCTCAATTTTGCATTTGTCCACTTCTACTACTGAAATGGATTCTTGATCATCCCCATCTTCTCTATTAAGTAAACAAGCTTCGTCTTTCCCAGAGTTTTAGTGAGGATGTTAGTCACCTGTTCTCCTGTCACAGTGTACTGCAACTGTACACCTCCTCGCTGGACACAGTCTCTGATAAAAGACACCTGATATCAATGTGCTTCGACCGACCATGAAACACAGGATTCTCAGAGAGCTTGATGCAACTCTGATTATCACATAGAATGTTGGTCGCTTCCATCTTTTCCTTGAGTAGATTCACAAGAAGCTTCCTAAGCCATATGGCTTCATACGAAGCAGTGCTTGCTGCCATATATTTCGCCTCAGCTGAGCTCAAAGCTACAGACTTATGTTTCCTGCTGCAGCAGGAAGTCATTCCTGATCCAACGTTGAAACAGTGCCCACTGATACTTTTCCGATCTACTAAACTTCCAACCCAATCTGTGTCAGTGAACCCACTCAATCTTGTGTCATTTCCTCGGGTGTATCTCAATCCATGCTCGATTTTTCCTCGTAGGTATCTGAGAACATGCTTTCCTGCTGCCCAATGTGCCCTCCTTGGTTCCACTATGAACTCACTGAGGGTGTTGACAGTGTAACAAATGTCTGGCCTACTTTATATGTACTTGTAGTTATCACTCAAGTACATATAAAGAAAGTACAGTAAAAATGCAAGCACAAGAATCAATCACAATGACAATAATTTTTGGACAATTGTCCCCGAAAAAACCCAATGTGGGAAAACCGGTGCAGCAGATGAGTTTACATATTAATCTTCAGCAGTAAATTCTTTACAAGGAAAGGCTGGCAGAATAACTGAGAAACTTCTTAAGAAAACGCCTAGGATAAATTCTCTCCAAATCTCAGGATAACTTCCAACACCTGAGGGACCCACTACCCCTCTCTACGTCACTCTTGTGTGATTCCCTACGTAGAGCCTGCGTGAGACTACGTCAAAACTGCGTGAGCCCTCTACACTACTCCTCTGTGCTACTCCTTTGCCATTCTGCTTGCTTCTTCCCTCATGCCCTGACACTGCTGATGCCCTCTGCTTCCTCCGCCCTGCAACTCTCCCTCTGAAATCGAATTCTATTTCTTGCAAAATCGACTGCCCTCGGGTTACTGAGTGTGTGCCTGGCTTTCTTTCCAAATGGCCCTCAAGTCTTCTTTTATAATCTTTTCATTGACAAATCAACGGCCCAAACTAGAAGTCTAATCAATGGCTAAGATTAAATATTGACTTAATCTTTGTTTTCTAGAAGATTCACACATTGTTTTATTAATACCCATTAAATATTTAATTTCCCTAAGTTTAAACTTAGGGTCTCCATTAAAATAATTAATTATTTTAATAAAACATAAATTCAGTGGAATTTCCACAAATGATTTCTGGGTTCTTTAGAATACTGGTGTCCAAGCCTCCTCATAAATTTTGAGACTTAGATCATTTTCCGATGCTACAAAAATCAACACATAAATGACCCCATGGGTCTCCATATGAATCCAAGATGCCTGTAGATCCTCTGCAAGGGCTCGAGTGATGGAATGACCATTGCCATGACATCGTACAAGTCCTGGGACACTTGCCAAGAATGTGGGGCTCTTGTGGGTCCTGTTGGGCATAGTGTACCAAGCATATCATCATCATCCCAAAAGTGGATCGTTAGTAGCCTCTGAACATCCATGGGGATCCATGGAGTGTTGTCTGTTGTTGTGGAGGCCCATGGCTCTCTACGCACAACCTGTGTGCCAATGTAGCCCTCTGGGGGTTAGGACCTCATATAGGGAGACCAAACCAAAATGGAAACCACCTGCAATCCTGTATAAGATTCAATGTGTCCCCTAGGCTTCCAGTACAACCAGTCATTAGAGTAATCGTGTAAAAGAGCTTACAAATCATGGATAACGAAGTGGGCACTTCACAATGGCATGCCCTTCCGTAGTGGGCTTTGACATGTGCTAGTGTCTCCATATTCCAAATGGGGTTATCCATGTACCTTATTAAGTGGTTTCAACCCTTAAAGGGGATAGTAGTTCCAAGGTACATCCTTTGGATGGGGGTGGCAAGTGATAAATAAGTGAAATGGAGTAGGGAATGAGAGGGGCAATCCTGAGCCACATATTGGGGCATAGGGATAGCCAGATAAGGGGAAGCCCACACCAGGGTATATAATGTGTAGGAGGGGGTAATCATGGTACATGAAGTGCCCCGACCTAGATTTTTCCACCCTTCTTTATATACCTTTTTCCTCTTATGATTTTTCTTTAATTAACTGCTCGAGGCTCAAGGATAAGAGCATGATGTGTCAAATATAACAGTGATTACCCCTTTAAGGTAGGGCGGTTCATTGCCCTCCAAGGGTTGGGGCAATCGTGGGTTCTTGAATGACAAAGGAGCCTCATTTAGGGCCTATGGAACCAGGGTGATGGCCATGGGTATGGGGCAAAGTTCATGTATTGGCTTTTGCCCACATGCTAATTATTTTTGTCTCTCCCATCTTTTGCATTTTGTGGTACAATTTCCTGTGAAGTGTGGCCAATTATGCTTTTTCTTTTTCTTTTAGCTGCTTCAACCTCCAGGGCATCATTCCAGGCCTGACCCAAGTTGGGGGCTAAGGAATAGGGAGGCTGACCCTATGTGGACCCAGGTGGGAGAAATGATGAATGGGGGTATAATGAGTGGAAGGGGAGCAACATATGCAGATAAAGGAGCGGGACCACGTACCCAAAGGCGGAGTTTCCCAAGTAGTACCACCCTAGAACCAAATGGTCAATAAAGGAGATCTCACGGGACTAAGATGCAAGGGTAACGCCTAAAAGAGATCAAGGGGACAGGAGCACAAACTAAGCCCACTCTTTTCGCCAAATCCCCCCCCCATCAATCCATGCCGAAAATTATCCATGATAAGTAAACCCAATACTCAATTACCAAATGACAAGACATACCTTTAGAGTCGAGAGGCCCACCTTCAAACATACGATCAATATAGACGGTTGAGGGACCACATGGATGGTTCAAGTGGCAGAAAAATGGAACAACGTGCTAGAAGAAAGCTACAAGGGGTTGTTGGCTGCTGGCTGAGGTCCATCATGGAGAAAAATTTCTCCTAGGGATATCACCCACGAAGTGGTGGGTAACAATCCTCACAGACTCGATCATGGAATCCCATCCCTCTTAAACCTCTCCTAGGATGGGTTGGTCTGTACTGCAAATCGTAGCAAAGTAATGATAGGGTCCATGATCTTAATAGTGAGATATACCCTCTTCCACCAAGCATCATCTAACACTATGTCCTCAACTTTTTTTGAGGTTGTTTGATCTGTCTTTCTCCAAAAAGACCAAAACTCTGAAATAACCATGGCCCCAAGAGCAGTCTTGATCTCCCTTAACCTCTTCAACATGATGAATGAAGAGACAAACCGTGTATCTCCAATCTTCAACGATGATAGATGGATGTACTCCAAGACATGTTGGATACGCTACAGGACACGTTGGACACGAGAATCGGACAAGTGTCCTAGATAATTGTGTCTAATTCGTGGGATTCGGGACACAAGGGGGAGGACGAATCCGGTTTCTTAGTTTGAATTATTTTGACTACTAATATCTGCTGTTAGAATTCTGCTATGTTTTAGTACTGTTCTTACGCAGAACAGCAGATAGACTAAGAACAACTCCACCCCATTGACTCTGTATAAGGCACTAGACGAGAGTTTCTGGGAGATATTTAGGGATTCCTCCCTTGACTATTTAGGAAGTGTTGGACATAAATAGTTGGGCCTTGGGCTGAGATGACAGTGGGTCCCTACCGTGTGTGTGCCCATCTAGCAAGAATGTCAGAACCTTAGCAGGCCTGCTAAAAAGATCAGTAACAGGCCGCATAAAAAATGTGGGATATTTTCAGAACATTAGGGATGGCACATGAAACTTATTCCCTGATATCCTCTCAATTAGCATTTTGCATTCGCCCTTGTGACAAAATCCAACATCATTTGTCAAACCTTAACGCATAGAGCCTAAGCTTCTAAATACAAGCCCGTAATAGCAGGAATAGCATCGATTACCATGCATTGGCCCCAGGTACATTTCGCTCGCAGTGTATAAAATGAATCATGTCCGGGTTTAAACATATATGTGAAGCTCTCCTGGAATGAATAAATGCTTATGAAACGTATCTTTCTTTGCTATATTGGCCAAATGCTGGTCTCATGAACACGCACTGTCAAAATGCAAAGGCGAGAATGTTTCAAATACTGAAATTCAAATAATAGCATCAGCATCTAACATGAAAACCATTCAGACTTGTACTTGGGAATGACTCGGCAGACACCAACTCAGGAGTGACTTGAGAACTTTGAAAAATTGGCACCGGACTTGGGAATAACTCGACAATAACTGGGAGTAGAAGTCAAATTCGACAGGGCAGCCAACTGTGGCTACGGTCCAGTAACAAAGAACAACCAGAGAGAGACATGGGCTTACGAAGCATGCCACCGACAGGGAAGATGATAACCCATTAGCTCAGGGACTTGGACCCTTAAGCTTAGCAAAGCTAATAGGAGAATGTCACCTCATAAACCACCTCTCTGTATCATTATTGCTCTCTATGTGGCATTATCCACATCACATTCTCGTGTGGAATACTAAAAGCAAAGATGAAGTAGGCTTGGCGTGGAAATTCCAATGATTTCAACTAATGGGTCATCATCAATTCTCATTCTCATGAATTTCATTGATTCCACAGAACTTCATTCCCAGAAATTTTTAATCCTGTAAGTGTGTGATGAAGAGCAAAAAGGGTAAAAACCTCGCTGAAAGCCATGTCTCTTTTCTCCTTGAGAAGCTCCAAGACCTGTCAAAAAACGCACCCACATAAAGAGGAGCTGTTATTTTTTTTTGCCAATACTGAATTGATACAACATAAGCATGTGAGAGAGAGAAAATGGCAACAAACCCGCAAGATTTGGCGAACATATTCAGCGTCTTCGGCTGCTTCCTGCGGCTGCTCACTAACGTCTTCCACTTCTAATTGAGTCTCTTCTTGGCCTTGAGAAATTGATGAAACAACAATATTGCTTCGATGTCTATGTCTTCCGCCACAATTGATAGAGAAAACAATTTGTGGGCTCCTGGTGTATTGCATGGCGGTGGATGTAATGGCGTGCTCTGGTTGGAAACAATAACAATGTTTATTCTTGCTGCTCCTTCCTCCGATTCTTCCATTGCCCTGCTGCCTGAGTTGGAGAAGTACAATGTTCGATAATGTAAGACGCACAGAGTTAGATAAGGCCACTGCCATCTTGCTCGTTTGGATCAAAATGCATGCCTCATAGTCTAATCAATTTGCTTCAGACGGATGAGCATAGTCATCGTTTGCCTCTAATTTGTTCTTCGTTATCAGTGTTCTTTTCCACTTGATATTCAATGATGATATTTGTTTTGTTATTTCGTAAATTTTATTTATGTTAAGATTATTATATGGGGAAGATTTATATTTTGATTTTTTTTAATTTGTTATTATTTTTATAAAATAGATAATATTGAGTATGATTTTTTTTTTGAAGATATATTTTTAGATTAAATTATTATTGAGATAGTATTTAAATTTATATATGTCATTGAAATGAAATATTATTTAAAAATAATTTTAATTATTTAAAAAATAATATTTTAAAACTAAAAATATATTAAATTTTAAAATTGTATTTATATAATTTAAATAAATAATTTTATAAGTTATTTTTTATTGGGCAAACAATGTTCAATTCTTTCTTCATAATAATATTATTATTGTACCATTTTTCCATCTAAAACATTAAAAAGTTTCAATTCTTTCTTCATAACAAGAGTTACATGGTGGCAATGTCACTCTCGCAGTTTTGCACATTGCTACCTGTTACATAGCATTTTGTCACCGTTCCTGCAATCCCTCGCCCCACATATTGGAGGGTTATTCCCGTGACCTGTAAGCAATGTCATACTTTGCAAACACCTTCTTTGCATCCTTCTACATAAGGACATCATTTCTCGTTGGACATTTCCTCAAAAAAACACACAAAACCAATGTTTTGGCCTTGGCGCGGATAGCCAGTTCACCCCTCGCGCCGATGTGGAAGATTTGCACTAGAACCCGCACCACCTGGCGCTCTGTCTCAGTGCAGTGCCCGCGCCAAGCTGTTTTAGGAATGTTTTTTAAAATTAGAGGCAAAAGTTTCCTTCTAACCACTTCAGGGATGAGTCACTCGAAGTGGCTAAGTTGATCAGCCACGGATCTCCCTCTTTAGGCAATGGTTTCCACCTCCCATGGAACACTCCTTGAAGATAGGTCTCCCTTCCATAATTATAGGGATCCTAACCTCTCCCTCTCCTTCTATAAAAACATACCTTCTCCATTTATGAAAGCTAGTTGAACTTAGAGAAGAATACTATAGCTGAGTAATTGCTATTGAGAAGGTAGAACCAAGGAGAATTCCGTAGAGAGAGTCCCGTCTGAATTCCCGACGAGCCTTTGTGAGACGCGCTCCGCTTGAACCCTGTTGCAAGAGACCGCAACGTCGAAGCTTGGTTGTACTCTTCCTTTTATTTATTAATATACTCGACTATGGTGTTGGTTCCACATCGTGTTATGTTGGTTATTTAATGCAGTTGATTTAGTCCTCTTCGACTGACTAATAGTTACGAATGTGAATTAGTATGTTGTATATTGTCGTTGTTTCTTGTGTGTGTGCAGGTATCCGAGCGTGAAAGCAAGCAGATCGTGATCTGTCAAACCAAGAGCGAGAGGCAGCCACCCTTTCCAACGACAACAATAGCATAGGACCTCTGGTAAGTCATCTATCAAATCTCCGTCCATTCGTTAGATAGGAATCAATATTATAGCTTGTTTTGTTTGTTGCTAGACCCACCCTAGGGCTAGTGGGATCGCCTCTAACTACAGAGGGGATTTACCTCACCAACAAATTGGGGACTCCGCTGGGTATCAGTGCGAGTTTGTCTTTCATCCATTAGGTCTTCTTTTTGGTCTTTGCTTGTTTATTTTGCCTTTTCTGATTATTCTACTAAGTCTAAGACCCTTGTTCAGCCCCATTAGATCAGATTTGACCTTTGTCTTTCAAAATTTTCCCTTTTGCCTAAGTGAATTGGCTTGGCGCACTTTCTGTTCAGACAGTCGCGCCGATTGGCACTAGTTGCTAGTGTTGCGCCCACGCCATCCCCTGTTTGGTGCTGATTACAGCCAAACAGCCGCGCCGACCCCTGTAGGTTTTAGGGTTTGGTCTGTTTTGAAGATTTTTGGTCAGTATTTTTGCTTCTAGTTTATTTTTAGACATCTCTTGAGTGCTTTGGGATTGTTTTTTATTATGATCAGCTTCCTTCCTTCAGTTGTTTGTCTGTTTCCTATCAGCATTGCAGCCTTAGGGTTTTTAAGTGCTTTGGTATGTTGAGCCTCCTGTAGGAGTTTGAGTCTTTGGTTTCGCAGTCAACTTCATTCCTTGTTTAGTTGCATTCAACTCCCTTGATCCGTTTGAGTGATTGCATTGGTTGAATGATTTTTGCCTCTTTCATTCAATTTTGCTTCTTTTCACTCCAAGCATAGAGCACACTGCTTGCATGGGTCTGCTTCAACTGTCGCATTAACGTTCTCAAACTAGTGTTTTGGTTTGTTTTTCATGTCATTTAGTGCACTGTTTGCTCTATTACATTGAAAAATAAAATAAAAAATTGTTTGCATTCTTGTTTGCATTGTGAAATTGAAAGTCTTTCGCATATCTAGCATTAGACAATTCTAGGAAAGATTTCTCATTTTCATTAGCTCGCATCGGATACTGTAGTGGATGTTTCTGCGTGTTCTTATTATTTGCTATCGCTTGAAAACTCCTAACTTTCTCGTAGATAGCTTTTCATCGAACGAAATGGTATCTTTTGCCATGTAGCTTGCATTTAGGGATTTTTGAGATCCAACATTCGGTAGGACCTTGGAATTGAAACGTAAATACAATATCAACTTAAAATTTACTCAATTAACCTAAGGCAACATTGAAATCTAACGAAACATCTAGTGGTCTAAGTTAGAGACGTGTTCCGACGTCTTTAAACCTAGCAGTTGTCACTCGCCATCTGGCTTCAGACAGCACTAGTACGGACTTGCGCTCCCCGTACCATCGAGTATATAAAAGGAGACCCCTCTAGGTTGCATCCTTTTATCCGTAGGAAGTCGAGTCTGCCGCCTTGTAACCGTGATACACCGAACACAGCATTCGGGGAGACTACATGCACGTACGTCAAGTCCTTGGTAAATTCTTCTTTCATTTGATTACCAAGGTGTATATGGCAGTTCATGGAAACCTAGTACACCCTTTTACCTAGACTACTTGAGCAGTCATTTTCAATCTTTACTGACTCCATAAAATTGAAAAGATCATTGAGCACTTGTCCTTTCACGCTCGCTTAAAACTGAAAGTGACTAGAGTCATCTTTTGCCAGTTTCTTGACTCTTAAAACATGAAACAACGAATTTTTGGTTTCAATGTGGTAAAATAAACTACCTACGATTACACGTCCATTAAAATTTGATCGCTTGGCATGTCTTTGTTTGCCTTGGTTTTTGTCCAAGTCTTCATTTTAGATCTTTTTTTCCCTATTCTGGTGTGCTACAGTCATAGTGGCGGAACCATCAGTTTCGTCTAGTGGTAGTCCTTTCTCGGATGATTCATCTAAAACTTCTCAATCCTCTAGGTTTGCCGAGCTTCAGCAACCTATTCTCCTGTCAGAGTACCCCTTTGGAGAACCAGTTGAGTTCACTTGGCCTCTTTCAAACGCTTGGTTTGGGTTTGGGGTCGGGGAACATTTCCCCCCCCCCTTACATCAGGATTGCCATTTTTGGTTGCTATCATACCTCCTAGTCCCCGTAGTCTTTTACAAGATCTTACGGCGGATTCAGACATGGACTCGTCTAGTCCTATTGGCAATGAGGGAATTCTTGTTTCTGATGAAGAATACCAACTTTTTCCAGAAGACATCCCTCACGGGTCTGCTCAATCTTCACCATCGGTGTCACTTCTAGCCGGATATAGGTCTTTGGGTCAGATTATGGCCGGTATTTCCTCCATGTCAGCATCAACTCTGTCGAGGGGGCCGGTCCTTCCATCATTAAGGATGTCGCCAACAACACCTGTCTCGTCGACGCCTTTTGTTACGTCTGTCCCAACTAGACCTACTGTCTGCATGGATGCATTGGCACTAGTTGTCACCACTCAGTCGTCAGGGGCTTCGCCTTCGATAAAGACTTCAATTTCCATGGCAATCCCTGATGGCCTTTCTTTCGAGGAGTATTGGCTGGTTGTTCAGCAGCAGAGCTCCCAGACTTACCAGTCCCCTCAGGATTTTGGTGATCCTTATCTTTCTCATTATGACGTGGTTGGTAACCCAATTTATTCACTTTCGTTTCATTATGATGAGCCCGGCAACCCTATCTATTTGCCTGCTCCTGAAGCTTATCAGTTCCTTTCCGATTTTAGACCTACCTTGCTTGTGCAACCTTCTAACCAACAAGGACAACCCTTTCAGGGACAACCTTCAGTTCAACAAGGGTATGCTTACAACCCACAAGGACAACCCTTTCAGGGACAACCTTCAATTCAGCAAGGATATGCATACGACCCACAAGGGCAACCCTTTCAGGGACAACCTTCAGTCCAGCAAGGGTTATTTTATGGCCCGCAAGGGCAGCCTTACAATCCACAAGGGAAACCTTTACAAGGTCAGCCTGTGATCCAACCTGGGCAACCCCAAGGACCTGCTGGGCAACCAATATCAACCAAGACCTTCATACAGTCCTGGGGGGAAAATTTATCCATCTCAAGGGCAACCGTTCGTGCAACCACAACAATCGTACCTTCCAATTGGTCCAAATGTTGCATAGTCAGGGCCATCTCATGGTCCTGCTCCAAGTCAACTCAGTCATCAGGCACAACCTGGCCCATCGCAGCCATCAGGCCAACCTGCTTCGCAGGGGAAACTTGGTGGCCCTCATCAGTCAGGTCAACCTGCTCAGCAGGGACAACCTGCACAGAAATTTCACCCTACTCAGTAACCGCTCTACTCTACACTGCAGTCGGGTCAACCTGCGCGCCTGATTTATCTAGCTCAGCAGGGCCCTACTTATCAGCAGCCCGCTCGACCCCAAGGCGCTTATTACCCTAAAGGTCAATATCGACCGATATACAATGCGCCTCAAGGTTCTACTTATTACCCTCAACTGCAAGGCCATACTTACATTCTGCAGCAAAATCTTTATGCTTCTCAATCAGGACCCTCATATACTTAGAATTAGTATCCTAGTCCTCAACCTCCATATCCTGGTCCTCAGCCACAATATCAACCGAACTATCTGACTTATACCCCTTATGGTCTGAATCCTTCAGGACAGAACCAATGGGGGCAGAGTTACACTCAACCAGGATGGAATGTGGGTACGGGTCCTTATCGAGGACCCGCTATGCCTTTCAACCCTCAATTAACTTTTCCCACCACGTTGGAATTACCGGATGTGTCCAAATTAACAAATGATCCAATCCTTCATAATTCATATTGGCCTCCGGTTCCAACGAAGGTTCCTGGTGATTGCCCCAAGTTTGAGGGCAAGTCTGGAGAAGGACCCCAAGCACACGTTATGACATACCATTTATGGTGTTCTTCCAATTCTTGGGTGGATGAATCTATTCGACTCCGTCTTTTCCAGCGAACTCTCACCGGAGCTACTGCTAAGTGGTACATCTAGTTGTCTCGCGGTATATTTCAAGATTTCAACTCTCTCGCTATGGCGTTCCTTACTCATTTCCAGTTGCCAGTTCATTATGAAGTCGGGATGCATCTCCTAACATCCTTGAAACATGACCGGTTTACCCATATCTTGAACCACATTCATGAATGGAGATGTTGTCGTCGCCTGATCAAATTCGAAATTCCTGATCACCTTCTTACTCATTGGTTCACTACCTCTTTTTTCAATCATATTGCAAAATACATAGCCATGGGGGCACGTGTCACCGAGGAACAGGCCATTGCTCATGCCCAGTACCTTGATTTAGTGTACTCTCAATCGGGCATATTGTACGATATCTTGATTGATGCCCCACAACCTGGGACTTCTAAAGCACCGGCTATCCCATCCATCCACGGCGTTATTGGTTCCGTGTCTCAGAATTCACGTAAGTCTCCCTCTTCCAACACTGGGAAGAAAAAATCAAATTCTTCCAATGATTCTGCTCCTCAACCTACCTCGAATTCTGGTAAAACCTCGGAGGTCAACGCCGTTCAGGCCAATCCTGCGGACAAGACATCCAAAGGGAAAAAGAAGAGCAAAGGCAAGGCCAAATCCGATGCCCCAAAACCAGATTCGTCTAAACCTCGTGCTGATGATGGTTCACAGCGCAAGCCGAAGTATCCCCGTATGATTTGTGATGAGGAACACTGCACTAAGGATTGTCCTAGACGACCCGAAGTTAGTCAATTGCTCAAAGTCACTAAGGGAACTCCAGTTGTCCTCAAAGAACCTTTTCTGTCTCAGCAAACACAGATGGTCGAGCAACCTGCGCCATCTGCACCGTTTAGCTCTCAAGTGTTCATGATGAACGGTTCTGCACCCGTTTCCATCGCTACTCGGTCAAAAGATTATATTGGTTCACGCCAGGCAGCCAAGAAAGAGATCGTTGATGGTCCTCCTCCCCCACCTGCCTCTGGTCCTCTTGAGATTGAAAGGCCCAGTGCTGAACCTGTTGTATGGCCACCTTCTAAAGGTGTTCTCCAGAAGTCTTATTATAATCCCAACGCCTGTGTTGCTCAACATTATAGTATTGTTGAGGATTTAGCACAAGCGCCATCTGCGATGTCCACATTAGAAGTGCTTCAGATTTGTCCGTCTCAACGGAAAGCGTTATTATCTGTGATCGGCGGGATTGATCCTGTTGATTCTAGCCTTCTCACTTTCGACTTAGAGAATTTCATCCCCCGACTTCTGCACTAGATTGCGCTTGTCATACAAGTCGGCATTAACGGTCTCAACATCCATAGAGCCATTGTGGACGAAGGTGCATCCACCTGTGTCATGTCATCTGCTTGTTGGAAGGCTATTGGCTCTCCAGCCCTCACTTCATCACCCAATTCCCTTGAGGCATTTGATAGAAGGGAATTGAAACCCTTGGGTGTTCTCACCAGCTTGCCGATCACGTTGCAAGGAAAGACAGTCAATGTCGAAGTAGAAGTATTTGACGCTAAACTCAATTACAATCTTCTACTCGGTCGCAGTTGGACTCACGCTACGTTGTGCATTCCGTCCACCCTCTTCTGTGTTCTAAAGTTTCCACACGAGGGAAAAATCATTTTTTTCGACCAATTGTCGTTCTTTACCTCATCTTCTGAGAACAACATTCCATACCTGGATTAGATTCCTTCTCCCCCCGACAACGAAGGGCTAGGTATTTTCAAAGACCCTGCCCTCATGGGTATCTTTCCCCTTCCACCACCAAATACTGTTCAAGTTAATATGATCTCTCAGTCGAATGACCCGTGGATTGTCCCTTTACCTAAACAGGTTGATTCATTTGGGGATTCGATACCGCTTAGTCCAATTGAAATCAATTATTGCGAGCTTGTAGCTGCATCATATTCTCCCCCTTCTAAATATGCTCCTTTGAGCATGTCTCTTGACATTTATTCTCAATCCCCCTGGCTTGGCGATACAGATTCGCTTGATCCTTTGAAAGAAGTGTTTCCGTCCGATAAGGTTATCGTGGAAACCATGTCTCTCGAAGACCTACCGTGGAGCGATGGGCATCATCGTTCCTCATTTATGCCTGGCCTCGGGGAAATTTCTAACTATCTTGAGCGTTTTGCGTCTCAAGTTCCTTCTCTGCCACTTCAAATGCCTATCTTGACTCACGAATTCTTCGCTGAAGGTAACTTGAGTAACATCACCCGGACGATGCCTATCGACATTTCCGTGAAACCAGGAATTGTCGAGAACATAAATGTCGGAGTCACTTGCTCTTTCGACGAATTCCAAGTGTATACTAGCCTTTTTCGCGAATTATGTGATGTTTTTGCCTGGTCTTACGAAGAGATGCTTGGAATGTCCCAGTATTGTGGTGCACGAGATTCCCACCTACCCCAGTGTGAAGCCTGTTCGCCAACGTCTTCGTCTAGTGCATCCTCTGCATCCTCGGAAAGCCGCCGCCATAAAAGCTGAAGTTGAAAAACTTCTCAAAGCAGGTTTCATTTATTCGATTCCTCTGACAGAGTGGGTTTCTAACATTGTTCCTGTGGATAAGCAGCAGGGAGTAATTCGCGTCTGTGTTGATTATCGTGATATTAATCGGGCCTGCCCTAAGAATAACTATCCCACCCCTTTCATCGATCAGATCATTGACGATTGTGCAGGGAGTGAGATTTTTTCCCTTATGGACGGATTTTCTGGCTATAATCAGATCAACATTCTCCCATCTGATCAACATAAGACTGCTTTTATCTGTCCTTGGGGAACGTTCGCACATAAGAAACTCCCTTTCGGCTTGAAGAATGCTGGGGCTACGTTCCAGCACGCGATGTATTATGCCTTTCACCATATTCGTCATATTGTTCAACCATACCTGGATGACCTCCCGGCTCATTCAGTTGCGCGAAAAGACCACCTGAACCATCTCCGCCAGATCTTTCTTTGTTGTAGACGCTACAACATTCGGCTCAATCCGCATAAATGCGTCTTCTGCGTCGATTCTGGTAGGCTTTTAGGGTTCATTGTATCCAAAGACGGAATTCGCCTTGATCCGATTAAGGTTGAGGCTATTGTTAATCTTCCCTCTCCATCCTCGTTACACCAGCTCCAGAGTCTCCAAGGGAAAGGAAATTTCTTATGTCGTTTTATCCCGAACTATGTCGAAGTAGCCCAAGGGTTCACACGACTTTTAAAACAGGACGTCCCTTTCTGTTGGGATGATACTGCTCAGCAATATTTTGATACGCTTAAGATGTTGCTTGTCAACGCTCCTCTATTACATCCTCCAAATTATCATCGTGATTTCACCCTCTATCTAGCTGTCGTCTTCAGTACGATCGCCATGGTTTTGGTTCAAGATGATGATGACGGTAACGAGCATGTTATTTACTACTTGTCTCGAAACCTTCTCGACCCTGAAACGCGTTATGCACATGTTGAAAAGTTAGCACTGGCTGCGGTCCAGGCCGTCTAGCGTTTTTGTCATTATATCCTTTTACGGACGGTAACCGTGATTTTTGGTTATAAACCCATGACCTATATTGTGTCTTGACCGTTACTGGGGGGAAAATACTCGAATTGGATCGTTATCCTCCAAGAGTTTGATTTGGAATTTACTACCGCCAAATCAAAGAAATCACTCGTTTTTTGCTGATTTGATTTGTTCTCTCCCCGCCGACTCTGACCCTTCTTATTCTGAGGATCATGTTCTGGAAGAAACTCTAGCACCCTCGATCCATGATACTGTGATATCATCGTGTATCTATAGACTTCTACATTTAGGTCTGAGTTGACGAAAGATGCCCGACGCCACATTCGGCATCAGTTGCAACGTTATCGTATTATCGGAGATACCCTCTATCGTGTTAGAGTCGATTCCGTACTCCGTCGATGTCTGACCCTCGAGGAAGCTGAGAAAGTTTTAAATGACTGCTATAGTGGCGCCTGTGGTGGCCACATGTCCAGTTATGCCACCGCACAGAAGATCCTTCGTGCTGGCTATTTATGGCCGTCCATTTTTAAAGACTGCATTGTCGCAGTACACAAATTTCATGCGTGCCAAATATACCAATGCAAGATGCATGCGCCACCTGTTCCTTTACACCCTGTCATTACCGTTGGTCCTTTTGCCAAATGGGGCATCGATTTTATGACGTGTAACCCTCGCTCGGCCGGGGGGCATGCCTATATTATCGTCGCCGTCGATTATTTTACAAAATGGGCCGAAGCAATGCCTACACTGGCTGCAGACGGTAAGACAATATCGCAATTCATATTCAATCATGTTATTACTCAGTTTGGTGTCCCTCAAGCCATCGTTACTGATCATGGTTCACATTTTCGAGACTATATGATGGTGGAAATGACGTCTAAGTTAGGTCTGCGTCACGACAGCTCAACGCCATATTACCCTCAAGCTAATGGCCAGGTTGAAGTCGTAAACAAAGTTCTAGTTACGATGCTTCAACGAAAAATTGGGATCTCAAATTGGCATCTCATGTTGTTTTCAGCTCTATGGGCTTACCGAACTTCGATTAAGAGTGCAACCGGATTCACCCCGTTTTAGTTGGTATACGGTCTGGAAGCTACTCTTCTGATTGAGTGTGAAATTCCTTCACTCAAATTAGCTGTGGAATTACTGCCTAATACTTCACCTGAGGAAGAGCATCTCCTCTATTTAGAGAGATTGGATGAAACTCGTTGCTTGGCTGCTTTGGTCATCGAAGCACAGAAGAAGCGAGTCAAAGCTCACTTTGACCAAATAGTTTCCCCTCATTCTTTTATCGAAGGCGACCTTGTTCTCCTGTACGACCAAGCTCATGACAAGCTGGGGGCAAGTAAATTCCAACCCATGTGGCATGGGTCCTACATCATCAAATGTGTGTTATAGAGTGGGGCTTATGAGCTTATTGATTATGAAGGTTATCCCTTAGCACAACCCATAAATGGGTTGTATCTGAAAAAGTATTATGCTTGAGTCATTCATGCATGATATGTGTACATAGGTGATTTTTTCATTAAGTGCATGTTTAGGTTTGATGTGCTTTGTAAGCTTTTTTCTGCTTATTGGGTCTTGCTTGTTATGCAGATGTCTATTTCCCTTTATGTCGGTTTCGCGGATGGTACTTCCCGCAATACTAGGAACTTGTCTTCGGCAGCCTGGGTAATTTATAATCCTGCTGCTGAGTTGATTAACCTACAAGGTATTTGTCTAGGACCAACTACAAACAATGTCGCTGAATATAGTGTTGTTTTGGAACTATTAACCGAGGCAGTTAACCTCGGCATATGTGCATTGCTTGTAAATCTAGATTCACAGCGTGTTTTTCTTCAACTTAATGGTCATTATTCGGTTCGAAACCCATGCATTTTGAGATTGTATTTATGTATTCATTTGCTTGAAAGACATTTTGATTTCATCACATATAAACATATACCAAGACGAATGAATACATTAACTAATGCAATAGCTAACATTGTGTTAGATAGACATTTGTGCAATTTATAAAACATCATCATATGTAAATAGACCCATATAGAAAATAGATGTATATTTATTGATTGTTTGCAATGTGTGCATCATAAAAACCCAAATATATATATATGTATGTTTCAGTTACATCCCGATACAACATGTCTCTCAAAATATGCGGAAATAAAAGCCTAGGTGCCTAATCAGCATGGTGCTCATGACAGCACGTCACTGCCCGTACCAACTGCCTCAGCAAGTGGTGGATACGACTCGGCACCCCTACGGTATGCCTCTGGTAGGCTCGAGGAACATCATCAAGGTGAGCATAGTCCGGAATCCCACGGGCAATCCCCTCCGGATTTTGTACTATCTCCTCCCCCTCGCCGCCCTCACCATGAGGATCGAAATCACGAGGCGTTCGCCTCACTATCGGCGACATACCTGCAGGTCTTTCTAGGTCAACATCTGCATACATATAAGATTAACTATCAGAACTTGCATATATACCAAAAAATCATAAACTCATGAAAATAAAAAAATGAGTCTCACTTAGCTCTTCGTCGCAATCCTCTCCCTCTAGGAGCGGGAGGTTTGGATCACCAGTGAAGTCTGTGCCAGAGTTGGGCCAGTCCTCCACGACAATCAGTTGTCAGCGGAGCCAATCGAAGAATTCCAGCCTCCAGGACATCTGTTGGCCGCCCCCTGCTCTGGGCATCAACGCAGCCCATCGGGCCATCCGTGTTTCTTTAGGTGGTGGCATCGGGACAATGACCTCCTGGCGCTAGAATATTGGTAGTTGTTCCAAGAAGAATGATACCAAAATTGATCCATACCCAAACTGCTTCAGTTTGGTCTTATTGCACTTGGTTAGTTGCCGCTTAATGTTCATATTCACGGCCTCTACCCAGTTGTAGAGAGTCGGGTTTAGGCAGCCTACGGCAAGAAGCAGTTGTGTTTTTGTGGCTTCATGCGATGCTTACGATCCTGCAGCCCGCGTGATAGTGTGCAGCACTACTTTTAGTGCCAAATATGGGATGGTTTGGATGTCAACCTTTCCACTCCATGTTCCTTTTCGTGCCCCTCGGCACACCCTGTCGATCACCATCCCCATGCTTTCCATGGTGGGACGGGAACCGGTCATGATAGGGACTGCACCCCTCCGCGACAATCCTGTGATAAAATAGACATCAGAAAATTCGATTTCAAGTTCCTGATCTCGAAGCATGAAATTTTCTTGGTCTTCATCTTAGATGCTTATCAAATACTGAAGTAATTCCGGCTGAGCCCAGAGGCATGGTGTTAGGAAGAATTTCTTTAGCCCACAATCTCTGAGGGCGTCCATGCATCGATCATTATCCATGGAAATTTCATCTTCCTCATTGTGTTCCCTCTCTTTCCACTCAATCACCATTCTTTCTGCTTGGTACCTGCACACATTGTTCATATGAGCATTGTTAGTCTACTTGGGCATTGAAATTTGCAAGCAAGTGACTGCATTTTCCTTAAAATGATGCAGATTTTTAGGTTGCGCGATTGGCGCGACTGTTTCGCAAACAGTCGCGCCAATCGCCAATGGGTGTGCCTTCTGTGTAAAAAATAAGCGATTGGACCGCGATGCCCTAATTTTTATAAATCCTCTGCTAGGAAATCAAAATGGCATGTATAGGTCATGAAATTTAGCTTAAAATATGGGAAATGGTGTCGGCTCTTCCTGAGACTGACGGAATCAAGATCGGTTCACTGGATCACTCGCAATCGTCGCCACAAGATCGCAAAGCACAATGGGTCACTGTTGCTCCACAAAGAGGTAAAAGTGAAAAGTAAATAATGTTTACCACTTACGGAATTTTATAACTTTTTAGAATCTTAAATTAGGTTTTAAAACATATTTGTCGAATATTTTATCATATTATTTTCGAGAAATGGGTTTTACACATGTCTCTTGTGAAACAATAGGTTTTTCACATGGTTATGATGAAGTAACGAGTTATATTTTATACTTTTTTCAGACTCGATAAAAACACGAAAAAGTCACTGCTGGAGTCATCTTTCAGCTCTTTTCTGACTCTCTAAAACTGAAAAGATTGTTGAGATGCTTGTCGTTTTGAACTCGTTAAATGGTTGCGAAACGATATCTACCCAGTATACGTTTACCCCTTTTTTCGGGCTGGGATAGATTATTTACGAAAAAGGAATACCTTAGCCTATTGCGACTAAGAGGTTCTCTCAGATGATGTTTTCTACCTTTTCGGATCTGAGAGACTATTTACGAAAAGGGTCTTGCTGGAGTTTTCTTTTCCACTTTCTTTTCAAACTCTCTAAACATGAAAAGATGTCGAGTTCTCCCTTTGTCAGACTCGTTAGAAACTAATGACATTGGACTCCGTCGTTATGACGTTACTTGAGTTCCTCCTTCCTAGGGCTCGTAAAATGTATTAAGTTGGATTTTTCCGAAGGACAAACTTACATCGCAAGCATATGCTATCCCATTCAAGCTTGTTTTCAAAAATAATTAGGGTACTTGCCAAAAATGGTGGGGGAAAATGGAACTAGATTGTAGTCGTGTTGGCAGTATGTCACTCTTGAACATGGCACTTGTCTGCATTCGTGTCGGTTTGGGGACATCTCACTTCGTCATTTGTTTGCGTCCATGGGTTTGGGTAATCTCTTTTGACCGCTCATCTGCTCTTTGCCACGTCACCATGACCTTAGATCCCTTGATGTCAAATACTGCCAAATCTAGTGTCGTGTCGCCGATATGTTCAAGAGAAGTTCGCCTCTAAATTTTTCAACCTCCCTCTGATTCTCTGTTGGTCCTAATTCACAAACATCATATTCCTCTGTCTCGTGTCGATGAAGTGGGAAAAATCATGGCCCTCCTTCGACCATGTTACTTCCTGTCGACTTCAGCTCATTTTCCAGGACGCTGATCTAGAGACTCCCTTCAGGTACCTTCGAGCTTGCATGCCTTAATGGCAGGTTCTTTGCATCTGATGCAAGTTTCACATCATTGGCCTTCAATCAGATCAGTCTGTGGGTGTTCGATGCCAAATCATTGTTCACATCCCGTGGATTATACCTTTTTTACTTTGAGATCCATTGTCATTATTGGTGGTTTCTCTTGTGTCTGTTAACATCTCTCATTATTGGCCAGTAATCAGATGATATTCCTGCATGTTCGACTTCAACTCTTCTATTCGCATGCTCGAATTTGTACTTTGTTCGGGTCGAGATGGAGCGCAAGACCCTAGGTTTTGTTTGATGAAATCTAGGCTGCAAATTCTCTATGGATTATTATGACTTATTACGTGACTCTTCTGATTGGATGGATGTGACCATACCTGAGTCTATTTGTTGATCCTTATTGTTGGATGGCTGCGTCCATACCTCGGATCTCACTTTTTATGTACTCTATTATGGATGGCTGCGCCCATGCCACATGTCATGTATCAGAGATATCAGTTGTATTTGTACTCTCAGGTTTTCTGACAGCAGTGTTTGGGTCGAACGCGTTCTCATAAAGCATTTCACCCCTCCCTCTCTCTTAGACCTCATGCTTTAGGGGGCATCTGTTACACAGCATTTTTTCACCGTCCTTGCAATCCCTCGCCCCGCATATTGGAGGGTCATTCGCGTGACTTGTGAGCCGTGTCATACTTTGTGTAATATCCCCAAAGGGAGATAACCAGTAATAAACAGAAATATGCCAGACAGATACAGAAAACACAATGCTGAACTAGATCATGGAACCAATACACATAGAATGCCAGAAAACTGAGCCATTTTATTAATCTGAAAGTACATAGAGAGGAGTACAGGAAAATCAAAATAAATGCACCTATCCTTGCCCTAGGCAAGTGGAGGCCCTCTCAGACAAATGATGGCTGCAACAAGGACAGCGTCCTAGCTGGCTGAAGACTGCTCTGAAGACTGAAGCTGGACTGCACTGGAACTATGAGCTGAAGACCAAAAGATAGCTGATATCAATACTCCAAACCCTCACCAATGAAAACGTTGTCTCTGCTAGTGACAGCGCTGGAACAGATGTGGTGCTGGTCACCAAAACCCTCCAGATGGAAAGCTCAGCTCCTCAAGGCCAAAAACGCTGTCAAGCCCTGCTCACATGACCCTGCTCATCAGATCAGCGTCCTCCCAGATGGATCAGCGTCCTATATGCTCAGATCTGCTGGATCTGAAGCCTACAATCCAGATCTGCGTCCTGTCCCTCCAGATCTGCGTCCTCCTATATCAGATCTGCTGCTCTCTCCTCAGATCTATGCTAGATCTGACAATATCTCTTCAGATCTGCAACCTGCAAGGCTGGATCTGATGTTATCTCTCCAGATCTAGGCTGGATCTGCCAATATCTCCTCAGATCTGTAATCTCCCAAGCTGGATCTAATGCTGTCTTCCCAGATCTGCCACCTACAGAACCAGATCTGCAAATATCTGCTCAGATCTACAATCTCCAAGGCCGGATCTATCAATGTGCCTTCGCATCCGCGCGTCCTCCTCTTCCCCCGGGTACGCGTTTTCCCCGTTTTCGATCTGACCGCGTCCCCTCCCCGGTCAGCCGTCCTCACTCTGCCGACGTCCTTCTTCCCGGAACGTTGTCCCTTCTTCCTCGCACCGCGCGCAACAAGAGGCCGTTCTCTCCACCTCCCGCCGAAGATGCTACCAAGTCCCACCGAAACCTAAGGGTGTTACTCGTAAAATAACCTTACTAGTATGGGCACTCGAAGTCCCCCGAAGCTAAGGGTGAAACCAGAAATAACCTTAATAAAGTGCACTCGAAGTCCCCCGAGGCTAAGGGTGAGATCTCCGACCGGGAGACACTCCTGTATTGCACTAAACAAAGGTCGTTGCACCGACTAAACAACCGCGTGCGGAAGCAGACCGTGTTCAGTTTCAATATCCATATAAAATCATGCATGTCCAAATGAGGTGAGAACCCCTCCTTTTATAATGCCAAACTCCCTCCAAAACTTAACTGCGTCCTTACTCTCCTTTGACCTGCGCAGTTATCCTTGGGTCAGCCTGATGCCTCCCCATCATACTCATGTGGACCCCCAAGACCCCCTCTCTAAGTTATAACATCAATCAACTAGGAAAAGAACACTTTATTTATAAAGTGAGGTGACTAAAGTGAGGTGACCCCTCTTATTTCTTACTTTATTTATTATTTCTAGCTAAAGCGGCAAAATAAAGCAAAAATGGAATATTCCAATTAGCAAAGCTAATTGGGAATATTACAGTCTCCCCCGGCAAAACGTTGCTTGTCCTCAAGCAACTGAAATGATGGACGCTGTAAAGTCTGCTCGCTCTCCCAAGTGGCATCCTCATCCGGCAAAAATTGCTTGTTCTCAAGCAATGCTTGAACAAGCCTACTCTCTGGCTGATGCTCCCCGCCAATACTGCAAAATGTGCCTGGGTCCCACTGAAACCTCTCTGTCTCTTGCATCACCATGATATGAAGGGATATCTCAATGCCAGGATCCCAAACTGGCCTCTCATGGTACCAGCCAATCAATAGTCCTCCCGGATCCCATCGCCACTGTGGCCCATAATCGCACAAGTCCCGTGACTCGAACTGCTCACTGCCTCTGGCTATGACTAAAGACCATGACCGCTGCTGCTCTGCATCTATGACTGTGTAAGCTGGCCCATCAACCGTGAACCAACTCGTCACCTCTCTCCAATCAAGGCATGGAGTCGAAAATATAATGAGGAATATCTCCCTCCTGTGGATCCTCCATCTCCAAGCAATCATCCAGACAAAATGAGCCACCTCCCAACAAGGCAACTCCTGAAAACCTCCTTCCACCTCAAGCTCTGGTAATGAAGGTGGGCTGAAAATATGAACTTGGCAAGCATCATAGCTTACCCCATGCTGTCCTTCTCTCCACTCATGACAAGCGTAGAGTCTATGCTGATCCTGGGCTGCAAAATTATTGCCCTCCAATGGCAAAGTGAAAAACCATCCACCATAGAAGGTGCCTCTATCAATGAAGAACAAGCTGGCCCAAAACAAACCATCCATGAAGAATATGACATGGTCATCATGGATCACCCTAATGAGATGTTTGCTGACAATTCTACATGAGGATACATAATGCAAACAATCTCTCACAAGGATACAACGTAGTCTCATCCACTGCAACTTCAGAAAATTACATGGAGAGCAATGTACAAGATTCATCACATCTACTAATGGATAGTAAATGGCTGAATATGACAACAACATAAGGCCAAACACTTGCCCATAGCTGTACAATGGATGTATATCAATCTCATGGCCCACCTCAAAAGAGAACACATATGTAGTAGTGGTGGCCATGCCTCCTCCCATGCTCCTATTAGAACATGTAGTGCAGAAAATACTCAAAGACACATCCAGCTCATGTGTCTCTCTCATAATCAAGCCTCCTATATAAATCTGATCTATATCAGCAAATGGAGACATGATCAGCAACAAAATGAAGGAAACGCTGAAGGTTACATGTGATGAAAAGAGGTACCAACAGCTGCCCCAACAAGTACAGCGCAGTTTTACAAGTTGCTGCTTGATAAGAGTACAAGGCAAAATGTTCATGTTAAACATGCATGTCTTTATATAATACATGATATAGTGCTGCAAATGAACATACATGAGGTGATAAAACACTTTCCCAAAGCCACAAAAGATATGGTTGCCTCCATCATGTAGATTGGCCCAATAAAACTCACGGAGCAACATGACAAGCTTGCCCCCTTGTGAAGCAATGCACTGCATAGGAATGTGCAAATCAATGAATGTATAGGCAAACTCCTCACCATATGCTGGAAGTAAGATGGTACATGGATCCATAAATGTGTCCTCCATATTGTTTTGGCATGCTATGAAGAAGAATGAACCATGTGCTACAAGAAGATAATCCTCCTTATGCTTGGAAATCCAAGTTGAGAAGAATATGCCATAGCGATAAATGTCTCTATCATCATTACCTCCCCTTTGTTCATCAAGTGCAACAAATATGAAGTGATCCTGGGACCTATGGGTTATAGATCCACCATATCTCTGCTGCGCACACTTCATCCATAATGTTCTGCTCCAAGGTGACAACGCTGTGAGCTCATGCAAATAAGCTCCTGTCAATACAAGACTCTGTTCTTTGACATGCCCCTTGTCAAAGGCTTCTCCAATAATGCTACAACAAGTGCGGAATACTTCCCAAGATGGAAGTGCTTCCAAGCCATCCTCAAGGATCAAAGAGATAGTGCCATCCCCTCTTCCTCCATCATACAACTCATGTGATGAAGACACAATGAATGATAGGAGTAACACATCAACACCATGCGTCCATACTCTACGCTGCTCAATGATGCAAGTATCCATACATCTTTTCCCCATCCTCCTACTCTTAAGAAGAGTGTTTGCCAAGTGATGGCCAAACTCTTTCAAGAGTAACCAGCGCAGCCAAGCCTCCTGCTGCCTTGTGTCATAGATCTGCAAGTAGCCCCCTAGCTCCTTGCTCATCAACCGCGTCCACTCAATCCCTTGTGGATGCCTTCTTCTTCTCCTCATCCTGGTATTCCTCCCATGAGGGCTACCATCCTCCCAAATCAAGTTTCTGAATTTGCACTCCATGGGATCTTGAAATATAAACTTCTCAAGGATCAATGAGACCCTATCAAGAATCAAATAGGTGGTAGGCAAAAACCTCCCATCATGATGTGTATGGCTCAAGGGATGTCCAACACAAGCATGAGAGATGTTATCCATCCGAAGATGTCCTTCATCTCCTATCTGCTCTTGTGAGAAGGGAACCAAATCATTGTGTTCCATAGCCCGCTCCACTGAGTACCAACTCAAAATCTCTCTCCATCCAATCTCAACATATGGATGCTGTACCCTGTACAACTCTGATCGTCTCATACCGCTATCCAAGTCAACATATGAGATCTGACTAGGTGGCTCTGCCTCTCTCTCTCCAACGGGAAGAGATGACTCAACAGCACCGCCAGTCCCATCCATGCATACCTGAAGGGGAATGATCTGACGCTCCAATGTGCCCTCTGGCTGTACCATCAGGGAATCCAGCTGTTCCCCAATGTGGACCAACTTGGCCGCCGACTTGGCACAAGTTGCTCTCATACCCTCCAGCTCCTGGTCCTGCAACAAAAGGGTCTCCCGTACTGACGCGGCCTTCTCTCTCAAAACTCGAAGGTCCGTCCGAAGCCGATGATACTGCTGTCTGCGACCATCATCCAATACCTCTGTACCTGCTATTACCTCATCGAAGGTGGATACATCTCCTGACACCTCACCCATCT
This sequence comes from Pinus albicaulis, assembly GCA_034641835.2. Lineage (NCBI taxonomy): Eukaryota > Viridiplantae > Streptophyta > Pinopsida > Pinales > Pinaceae > Pinus > Pinus albicaulis. Next base: position 61,529 of record JAXQQM020065264.1, read on the forward strand.
GTTGTGTGCTGCTACCACCCGAAGACTCGGACATGGCTCCAGTCATCACCTCAGTGGACGGCTCTACCGGGGTAGGCTCTACCTCCACTATGATATCAACCGGCACGGTCAAGGAGGTCTCCAATGATGGTGAGTCCCGTGTCACACTAGGTGTAACCTCAGGCTCCCTGCAATCCTGTGTGCCCTCATCCTCCAAGTGCGAGGTAACCACTTTAATGGTTTCCCTCTCCGATACTCGGTCAAGCTGGAAAGAGGTATCCAACTTGTCCACTGTGCGCTGTAAGCCCCTATCATGTGAGTGCTTGTTCCCTCTGCGAAAGTTGTGAGGTCTACTATCACGCTGGAGCTGAACATAATCTCTACTCGCGGTGCGGTGGTAGTCTCTACCATGATGATGCCGGTGCCCCTGGTGTTGATCATAGAGTCTAATGCCATACTGGTACAGGATATATCTCTCGAAGGGGAAAGCATCCATGAACCCCTGTCCGAAAGCCTGATACTCTGCAATAATGTCAGCCATCCGAGCCGGATCTACCTCTCGCTGTACTGTTATTCCTGTGTCCTCTGGCAAGAATGTGGGCATAGTGGGACGTGTGGGTGTACATGAATCCATATGCCGAGTGGCATCATGCCGAACTATCTGAAAACCCCTAGGGAGTTCTCTCTGTCTGACCTCTATGGCTGAGAGCCTCTGTGATGCCTCCTGGATGTGACGGAGGAGTGCATCCAGTTTCCTATCTACGTCTGCCATCGGGTCCCCCTGCTCTGGGTCCCTCACAGGCTCCTCAGAAACCGCACGGCTGCTGCAAAACCATACCGCTGCTTAACTTTGACCTCCGATTTACCCATTGAAAACTACTCAGAAGATTCCAGGAATTTGGGAAGGCGATCCTTGTCCAAAACCCAGAAAAACCCAGAAAACGTTTCTTCTAATTCCAAACTTCAAAATTTGACCCTTTTTATTTTGGCCCTTTTTCCAACTGCGTTTCTGGTATTGCCATTGCTATTGCTCTGTATGATCTATTTTCTGATGTCATAGACCACAAGCTGAGCCAGAATTATGCTCTGATACCACTGTAATATCCCCAAAGGGAAATAACCAGTAATAAACAGAAATATGCCAGACAGATATAGAAAACACAATGCTGAACCAGATCATGGAACCAATACACATAGAATGCCAGAAAACTGAGCCATTTTATTAATCTGAAAGTACATAGAGAGGAGTACAAGAAAATCAGAATGAGTGCACCTATCCTTGCCCTAGGCAAGTGGAGGCCCTCTCAGACAAATAATGGCTGTAACAAGGACAGCGTCCTAGCTGACTGAAGACTGCTCTGAAGACTGAAGCTGGACTGCGCTGGAAAGATAGCCGATATCAATACTCCAAACCCTCACCAATGAAAACGCTGTCTCTGCTAGTGACAGCGCTGAAACAGATGTGGTGCTGGTCACCAAAACCCTCCAGATGAAAAGCTCAGCTCCTCAAGGCCAAAAACGCCGTCAAGCCCTGCTGACATGACCCTCGCCAATGTGACGCCTTCCTCCCGTATGGACTGGCTCCCATGCTCACAGACTGCTAGACCAAGCCTACAATCCGCATCTCGCGTCTCCGTCCCTCCGCATCTGCTTCCTCTTATATCGCATTCATGTGTTTCTCCTCGCATCTATGCTAGATCTCGACAATATCTCTTCGTATCCGTAACTCCGCAATAGGCTGGATCCGATGTTATCTCTTCGCATCTAGGGCCGGATCCGCCAATATCTCCCTCGGGGACTGTAGTCTCCTGCCGGATCTAATGTTATCTCCCGCATCTCCGCCACCTACGTAACCACATTCAGAATATCCGTCGTATCTACAATCTCCAAGTCGGGATCTATCACGTCTTCAGATCTCTGGGCCCTCCCTCTTCCCCCGGGCAGCGCCCGTTTTCCCCGCTCGTATCCGGACCGCGTCCCCCCTGCCGAAACGCGTCCTCACTTCCTCACTCTCCAAGGCTGATCAACATCCTTCTTCTCCTGGAACAGCGTCCTCTTCTTCTCAGATCTGCGCAGCCACAAGAGGCTTCTTCCTCTCCAATTCTCCTGCTGAAGATGCTACCAAGTCCCACTGAAACTGAAGGGTGTTACTCAGAAAATAACCTTACTAGGGCGGGCACTCGAAGTCCCCCGAAGCTAAGGGTGAAACCGGAAATAACCTTACCAGGGCAGGCACTCGAAGTCCCTCGAGGCTAAGGGTGAGATCTCCGACCGGAGACACTCGGTTGCACTAAACAGTGCTGCAGACCGACTAAACAACCGGCGTGCTGAAGCAGACAGAAGTCTAGCTCTCAATATCAATATAAAATCATGCATGTCCAAATGAGGTGAGAACCCCACCTTTTATAATGCCAAACTCCCTCCAAAACCTTAACTGCGTCCTCACTCCCCTTGGCCTGCGCAGTTAACCTTGGGTCAGCCTGATGCCTCCCCATAATACTCATGTGGACCACCAAGGCCCCCTCTCTAAGTTATAACGTCAATCAACTAGGAAAAGAACACTTTATTTATAAAGTGAGGTGACTAAAGTGAGGTGACCCCTCTTATTTCTCACTTTATTTATTATTTCTAGCTAAAGCGGAAAAATAAAGCAAAAATGAAATATTCCAATTAGCAAAGCTAATTGGGAATATTACACTTTGCAAACACCTTCTTTGT
>JAXQQM020077778.1:0-14325 GCA_034641835.2 Pinus albicaulis
ATTTTTTTCAAACGATTATTTTTATAATTTTATTGTACAACTATATTGCATGGAATTAATAACACTTTTTGAATAATAAATTACTAAAAATATAGAAGTGTTTTTTTCATCATTTCTTTATTTTTTATTAAAAAATATAAAACCTCGTATTAGTTTGTATAGGGAAAAATATGACCAAGCCCTTTTTACTTGGTAGCATGGGTTGAATTGATATTTTGTAAATATGTGAAGAAATGAAATGGTGATTTTAAGAATAAAACAATAAGAATTAAAAATTTTATGATATAACCAACTATGCTTAATTATTTTACAATTATAGGATATATCTTGTGCCTTAGTATCTCACAAATATTCCAATTTTCCCCTAAATAATAACTTCTTATACAAATTCTCTTTTATCTAATCATCGAACTTCAATATATATATATATATATATATATATATATATATATATATATATATATATATATATATATATATATATATATATTAAATTCTCTTGTATCTAATTATTCAAATTTAAAATAATTATTTTTACTTTTTCATCTTAAAAAATGAAATATTAAAATAAATAAATAAGTCATAAATTCTAAGTATAATGTCAAAAAAATAATAACAAATAATTTCATGGGACATTTAGGAAATGTAGGAAAATAAATTGGTAGCAATACTAATATATACTATTCTCCTAACATTTTGTTTGTCTGACCTTTAATCTTAACCTAGTTTACTTATTTCATTGATTTTATAGGTATATAGATGCTTTATCTTGGTGTCTTGTGTATATAAATACCTATTCTCTGCATGTATGTATGTGCATATTCTTAACATATGTATTCATTTATGCAACCATCCTAATCTTAACCTATTTCACTTTAATCTTAATCTGCTTTAGTCATTTTACTAAATTTCAATGTAGATTAATTATAAATAAAATTTACATATTTCATTAATTTAGCATATGTGAAATTTTGTTAAAAAACCATAAAAATGAAATAAATATGAAATAAATTTTTAAAAACCAATCATATTTTAACACAAAAAACCTAAAATAACTTTTTAAAAACCAATCATATTTTAACATTTTTATGGAATTAATTATATTTTGATTTTTGAACATTTGATTAAAATTATTTATAATTAAATTTTTTTTAGTTTATTACAACTTAAATGTTTTGAGTGAAGTTTAAGAAAATTTCAGCATATATCTTTAAAAAAACACAACAAAATTACACAATCATATTTAAAAAATTTATCCAAAATTTAAAGAATTATATCCTCCTTCACCAATAAAGATATGTAATACATTTTTATTTTTATAAATAAATAAAATAACATTTAAATCCTATGAATAATCCATGAAGTCAAGTATTTATTCATGCATTCCATGCATTAACTGCCGCGATCAAAACAAATATTCTGCCACTGTACGTGACATGTGAGTCCCTAATGGTTTTGGCTTTCCCTCATGTTAAAATTGTTTACAACATGTACGACTCTACACCTTAGAGAAAAGCTACTGAAAATTTTCAATAACACCACATAGAAGACCAAATTTATCTCAAGAAATTAAGGAAAAAAAAATACCATATTTAAACCATCTTCACATCTCCACTATCAATTAAGAAGCGTTTGGGTGTAAATAGCAGCATCGGACATGGACATATAAAAGTCATCGCACATGGACATATGAATATAAGTACATGGTAAAAAATAACGCTCAAAATTATAACCTGGAGTGATACATGATTCAATAAACATAGTTCCGGGATCAGGCCTCATACTTTTAATACCGTAAAGTATTTCACCATACCATAACTCATACATTGATTCGCACCAGCTAAAACAGATGCCATAATACAAACATGTGCAAATATGATCATCATATTCCTAATATTTAGTAAAATAAAGCATCCACATATTATAAAGTTTGAACGGAAACCAACAGTCTGCAACCATTAACGCAGATCAGGCACATATGATACCACAGAGAGTAACCACCAGTGCTGATAGAGTCATGGACCAGAGACAGGCTCGCTTGGATTTAGCAAGCTGGCTTGCTGTTGATCCCATATAATTTTCCCATTGACCGCAATGTTATCACATAGGAAGCTATCCAATAGGAGGTCTCCACGGAAATGGCTGAAATCGGTGTTTCTTTAGGGAAGTATGTATTCAAGATTAATTAGACCTCTGCAAATAGATTTCCTGCGCTGAAACTGCTATCAATGTTAAAAATACCAAGGTTGGTAACCTGAGTCAAGAAGTCGAATAAAAAATTCCACAAGATGTCGCGACGATAGCGGGGTAGACGCTAGAGCGTAAGACACCATTTGTGTCGAATCTCATCTACGCCCTACTCCAACTTTCTGCTTCAAATTTCTAATAAAAAAAAAAACAAAATACAACAGGGCGGGTTTAAAAATTGAAAATTCAAAGTTGAATGGAGAATCCCACGCGCCAATATAAAATTCAAATTTTGAAAGAGAATAGTATTAATGGTGACTTGACAACGCTGTTGTAGCCAAATCCACCATGAAATCCACCCGAATAATTAACTGGTCGCCATGAAGTGAAAAGGACATCAACATTCTCCTTTGACAGGAAGCATAGGTTTTCCGACGAGCAGCGTTTCTGGGGTAAATCACAGCCTAGCTAGACTACTCCTAAGAATTACCTTCATCTTTGTTAACACCCAAGGCTCCATTAACACCTACTAAAAATATTAATACCAAATATGCACCTAATTTATATAAGTCCAAACTCGGAGAAAAAGTTGGAAGTGGAAGAAAAAACCCTTATACACTCTAGTCTAATCATCACATTGGATAATACTCATTAATATAAAAATTAATATCATAATAATAGGATTTGACAAGGTGACAAGTCACGGCCATCACTTTCACAAAAAGTACAAACAGAAACCCTTATACACTATAGTCTAATCATCACATTGGATAATACTCATTATTATAAAAAAGAGCATTTACTTAAGTTCGGTAGAAAAATACTTCTTTGTTACGCTTTTTGCTCGCACCATAAGCTGAGCATATATGTAAAGGATGGATTTTTTCCTCTTATGTGGTGGCCATTCCCATATTCACTGCTCTATCTTTCCAATGGGAGTATTTCTCTATTGGCCAATATATGTGGTTTTCTGGCTATCCTCCAACAGCTTCAGATTATTTTGACTATGTACTGCTTATATTTGTAATATAAACAACGTTTTTTTCTTCTGAAAAAAAAGAAAAATAAAAAACGTTATTTCAAAAACTGCAGCAGTCTCTCCATTCTCACTACCATGTAACGGTCATTCCAATTATCTTCGTTGATTTAAAACGTAGAAAATAGTTACCCATCTAAATAATTATCATCCATTAAATAAGAAATCTAGATTTAAAGCTCATGACACAACGATGTGATTATTACATATTACATCATTATTCTAAAAATTGCACCTTCCAACTCCACTTCAATTCCTTGAAAAAACACCCACTCCATCCAGGGCTGGAAATTGACGTCCTACCGGACGTATTTTACGGTCACGCAAAAATTGTGCACGTCAAACCTGACGTGTAAAATACATTGACGTTCTCAAAATTATTTATTATATATTATAATTCACACTAGGAATTTCTAAATTTACTTAGATTTTACGGAGATTTTAGATTTCATATGTTCTGATAACTTACCAATAATAATAATTATCTATAATGTACACACTGCACAGTACAAGCCGCCGCCACTGTGACAACTTTCCAATTCGTTCCATGATTTTTCTATTTACTAATTTCCAAATAAATTTACCAGACTGCTCTACTGCTTTGTCATCTCGTTCCATAAATTTGCTGAAGAATTTGTCATCTAGTTCCATACTTTTCTCTACTTACTAATTGCCAAAAGTAGTAACTATTAACATCGCTCAATATATCACAGATTCACAAACATTTTTTAATTTACCCTACCCGACTGCACTGTTAAGAATTTGTAGAAGACTGCACTGTTGAAGAATTTGTGGTTGAAGTGTGCATTCTTTATCGATCGGAAGTGTTAGTGTTGTCAGCCTAATCTCCGAAGTGTTACTGCGATCAACCTAATCTAACCAGCGTGGGGAGCATCTTAAACTAAGGTAAGGTTGGTAGCTTGAGCTTTGATGCATTTTCAAATTCAAGAGAAAAATGTGTGAATTTTATTTTTTTTATTTCATTTCATTTGTATTTATTCTATTTTGTTAATATTTTGTTGATTATAATACATTAATAATTTATAATAAAAAAATTTTGCATATGATTCTGCACATGTTATATCAGTCCACAAAACAAAATTATGAGTTTTTTGGGTCAATAATTAAATTAATTTATTATATAACTTGCTCTAGTGTTTTTGAAAACTCTGTATTGCTAATATTTTTGCAATAAGAATTGTAGTAATAGACCAATAAGTTGTATATTGGAACATTCTTGTAGAGGCTCAGAAAATTTTCACCTTGAAGGCACACATTTAGACAACTCAGACTTTTGATAGGGACAATTTCAAGTAGATTGCAAACTATGGTAGATTTTAAATTTCTGTGTAAAATGAACTCGGTATAAATGCGCTGAAAGTGGGAAGGATGGAATATCCAATGCTACTAGTTTAGTTTATGAAAGGTGGATAATTGAGATAAAACTTAAAATGAAAGGCACGTAAAATTTAAAAACGTCATAAAATTTTCATTTGAGAGGCAAAGGGGATTTGAAATTCCAAGTGTGACTCCATCCATGTTTCTTATTTAGGAAAAATAGGCCACTCCCTTCATCCTGACACAATGACGATGTTTCAGTTTTCCATAAAAATCTATCGATCCCTCTGGACCTGGCGAGCCTTATTTCAGCGGCCATAGGGCAATTAATGCGCCCAGGAAGGAAATGCTCGCCGTCGGTTTTCCATAAATATCTATCGATCCCTCTGGACCCAGCGAGCCTTATTTCAGCTTCCATAGGCACATTAATGTGCCTAGGGAGGAAATGCCCGCCATCGGATTAAAGCTATAGAAGATGGCATGGCGGGCATTTCCTACCTGGGCGCATTAATGGGCCTATGGCATCAATTGCCGAAAAGGACGAGACCAATTGCACGGTTGGATTTATCTGTTAAACAATTGATATATCACTATCAAAACGGTTATATATCACTATCAGTATCATAACGAATCAATCGAAAAGGGAGAGACTATTGCCGAAAACGAGAGACCAATTGCCCACTCCTGCACGGTTGCACGGATAGGGAATCTCTAGGAAAGGGTTGTTCAAATAAAGAGGCATATAGACGTTGAAAGCTTTTGCTCTTTAAATGGTTGTTCAAAAAACGATATATATCCGTTAATAGATATATATCTGTTTAAAGCAACAATATATCAAAATATATAGAAGATTGCAAAAATATTATCATTTGCTATGGGTGGTTTGAATTCCTCCTCTTCATTATGTCTATGTGTTGTGTGATATAGGTTGGTCGTCTATGTGTGATCTGGTGTGCATCTGGGTTTGTGTGAGTCTCAGTGTATTCAAGTAGGTCATGTTATATTATGTGACAGGAGATAAGGCGAACCGTTTCCCGACTTCAAAGGAATGGTGGCAGAGCAACAATCACTGTTCTATCTCAGTAATGGATTCATTTCCAGTCTGCTTTTGTCTTCTAGCTGCATAGATCTTTTTAATTTCATTGCAGTGATTGCAATATATATCCATATATATCAAATCTCATGAGAATTATTTGCATTATCTCAAATGTCATGCATTCCATTCATTTATGTAAAGATTGTTCGAGGGATCTGTTCGATTAGTTTATGGATAGGAACAAGCTGCGCTGAGCTGGTAAAGCATGATCATTGCTCCTCGAATCCTTCAATTACAGGCATGTTTTCCTTCAACTCTGCTCTCAAGGAAAACCCTAGTCATTTCGTTTCAGTTTTTATTCTTTTAATCTTTTCAACCTTGTAATGTTGGGAAGTGCGGTTTTCTATTTCAAACCGCACCAGAAATATTTTCTTTTATTTTTTGTAAGTATTTTCTACCTCTACGATTCTTGTTCCATCTTCGTTCCCATACTTAGGTCCACTGGGCTTCATTGGAGTGTTCCGAGGAGAAAAACTAGGCGATTAAGATTTCTGATTATTAAACACTCTAGTAAGGATTAACGTCTTATCATGAGGAATTAAGCGTTCAATTCTCCTGGCTCCATCTTAGTCAATTCTCTTAGGGGTCAAACTCCCATACTTTGCGTGTTTGGGGGAGAAAAAATAAAATACTGTACACGATTAAGATTTCTGATTATGCATCCCAAAATCAATGGAGATTAATGCTGCAAAAGGTTGTTGGTTTTTAAAGTACCCATGCCAAATTCGAAGTGTGTATTAAAACACTATATAGTAAGGAATGGGAGGGTGAGGTTGCAACGATGGGAAAGGTCGATTTCTGTGCGCTGAATCTATATAACATGTGTAACTTACAGAGATATATATATATATATGGAACCCAACCCAAACCAACTTTTATATATATATAAAACACCTTTCTGGAAAAAGAAAGTATAGCCCGAACCAGAAACCCACTATACCTTTTCTATGGAAAAATATTCACCTGACTTCGTGTGGGACTTCTCCGTCATTAGCTGTTGCAATAACTTTAAGATCTCTCATAGGAGCATTTGTAAACACAATCCTTTGACTTTGGAGCATTTGTTTAAGTTATGTCGCCTTTATTAAATCATCGTAGTATGTCAATATATAATACGGCTAAAATTAAAGTTCAAATTTCCAATGCGTTTTTGGTTTCTCCATTAGTATAGGGAGATGTAAGAAGTAGTTTTTACTGTACATGTAGTTTTTGTGTAATTTTAGTGTAGTTTTATTTTATTTAAATTAATTAAATTTCACTACCAATTTTTTTTATTTAAATAAAATTCTCACTTATGTAGTTTGATCTGAGTATTGTTTTTAATTATTAAAATGAGGTGGTGTAATTCTTTTATTTAAATAAGATTCACACTTATGCGGTGTTGTTTGGTTGAGTATTGTTTTTAATTATTAAAATAGGTTGGTGTAATTTGTCACTGTCAAAATCATTTTTTCATAGTTTCTCATTTTTATCATTAAATTTAATTTCTCCAACCGTATAGTTTGGATTAAATGGGTTTTTCCAAAAATATATGTGAATTATGTTTTTATATTTAGTGAATATGTTTTAGTTTATGTCTTCTAATTGTATATCTTAAAATTTGCTTTTATATAATTATTATAGTTATATTTTTATTATTAAATTAGATATAAATGCATATCATTTTTTTAAATAATTTTGGTTGTAATTTTTTTTATTAATATTATATTTTTTTATTTTAAATCATTTTTTATTTATAATTTTCTTTATGATTTTAAAATTTAGATAATTAATATGTTATTAAGTTCTATATTTTAATATATTTTTTAAATAAAATAATGTAATACTTTTTTTCATTAATTATACATAATATAAAGTAATATTATTTTTCTACTAAAATTTATATTATAAGATTATATAGTAATGTAAATGTTTATTAAGTTTAATTTTGAATATATGTTTTACTAATGTTGATGTAAAAATTCTTATAAATTTGAATAGGGCTTAATAGGGTTTAATTAAAATAAGATAATGTATAATGAAAATATGTTTGAATTATATAATATAGAATGATAATGCTTTTATAATTAAATCGATATTATAAAACAAAATTTTAATGTAAACACTTTTTAAGATCAATTTTGGATATATTATTCTTTAATAATTATATATATATATATATATATATATATATATATATATATATATATATTGACTGAGGGTAGGCTAGGTATGTATACTAAGCTAGTCTTAGGCTAGAATAGACTACCTTAGAGTATACTAGCTTAGGCTACGATAGGCAAGAGTAGGCTAAAGTAGGCTATGCTAGACAAGGCTAAAATAGAGTAGGCTATGGTAGGCTAGGTTAGGTTAGGCTAAAATAGGCTAGAGTAGGTTAGGCTAGAATAGTCTACGCTTGAGTAACCTAGGATATAGTAGGCTAAGCTAGCCTGTAGTAGGATAGACTAGGCTAGTCTAGGCTAGATTAAACTAGAGTAGGCTAGAAAACGTTGGGATAGGATAGGTTGAGCTAGGCTAAGGTAGAGTAGGCTACGATAGACTAAACTATAATAGTTTAGTCTACACAAGGATATAGTAGGTTAGACTAGTCTAGGTTAGTATATAGTAGGCTATAGTAGGCTATCGTAGAGTAGGCTAGACTAGGCTACGCTATAATATACTAGAGTAGGCTAGGCTAGGCTAGTAGGATAGAGTAGGCTAAGCTAGACTAGGGTAGGCCAGGTTAGGCTAAGATGGAGTCAGCTAAGTTAGGATAGAGTAGGCTAGGTTAGGCTAGGCTAGGCTAGGCTAAAGTATGCTAGGCTAGGCTAAGTTAGGCTAAAGTAGACTAGTAGGCTAGAGTAGGTAAAGCTAGGCTAGGTTAAATTAGACAAGGGTAGAGTATACTAGGCTAAGATAGAGTACGATAGCCTAGAGTTGGCTAGGCTAGGCTAGGATAGAATAGACAAGGCTAGGCTAGGCTAGTCTAGGCAAGGCTAGTGTAGGTTTGACCAGGCGAGACTAGGCTAGGATAAGCTAGGATAGGCTAGAGTATGCTAGGATAGATTAGGCTAAGATGGAATAGGCTAGAGTAGGAAAGGTAAGGATAGAGCAGGCTAGGCTAGGTTACGCTAGGCTCGGTTATCCTAGGAAAGAGTAGGCTAGGATAACCTAGGATAGAGTAGGATGGAATTGGCTAGGATAGATTAGACTAGGTTAAACTATGTTAGCGTGGCCTAGGTTAGGAAAAGTTAAGCCAAGCTAGGATAATGTAGGCTATGAAACGATAGGGTAGGCTAGAGTAGAGTAGGATATAGTTGGATAGGCTAGTCTAAGATATGTTAGAGTAGGCTAAGCTAATGTAGGTTTAAAGTATGCTAGGTTAGAATAGAGTAGGCTAGGCTAGGCTAGGCTACACTAGACTATGCTAGGATAGAGTAGGCTAGTAGGTTAGAGTAGGCTAGAAAAGGTTAGGATAAGATAGGCTCAAGTAGGCTAGAGTAGAGTATGCTAGCTTGGGCTAGGTTGGAGTATGTTAGAGTAGGTTAGCCTCATGTAGGTTATTCTATGTTAGGCCAGGCTAAAGTAGGCTAGCCTAAGCTAGGCTAAAATAGGCTAGTAGGCTAGAGTAGACTAAGTTAGGCTACACTAAGCTAGGATACACTAGGCTAGAGTAGGCTAGGCTACACTATCCTAGTGTAGGCTAGGATAGTTTATAGTAGTCTAGGCTAGGTGAGGCTTGGTTAGACTAGGCCAGGCTAGGCTAATCTATGCTAAAGTAGGCTAGTATAGGGTAGGGTAGGGAAAATTAGTCTTGTATGATAGGCTAGGCTAAGGTAGGCTAGGTTATAGTAGAATTGTAGAAATTATATAACTGATATGTTATACATCTGAGATTCTCCTGATCACACACTATTTGACTTCATGCACAATACAAAATCTCTTCTACCATTGATCATTAATTTCGGAAATAAAATCAATTGCATACAAACATTAAAATCATAAACATTCACACATATGAACACAATATTTTATGGGAAATTTTAAAGCTAAAAACCCCCAACTATATGTATATTATATGACATAGAGATCATGCAACAATCATCATACAAATCTCCTCACAAGCTCTCAGTACAATCTACAATTGCTGCACACTAATCAGGTCCGATCTAGCAAATCACATGCTCCAATATCTGCCACCTGCTAGCCTGCCTCTACTATGCAATCACTGCTGAAGAATGGCTCTAAATGAACTTCAGTTGGTCTAGCCTTGCTCACACAATCCTCATTGGCATCTCCATCAATGTGTGGTGCAAACTCATGCACCAGTATAGTCACAACTGATAGTCACACTTCTCTTTCACCTATCTCTTCACTGGTCTCCATTGAAACTGTCCATGCACTTTAGTTAACTGATGTATTATTTATTTGATTAATGAGTTAATAATTAGTGAATTAATTAATAATTAATTCACACCACTCTCACTAGTGTATCAATCAGTTAGACTAGATACAACTAGCTCAACTATGTTTAACTCAGTTAAACTGAACACAACTCCATTAACTTCCTCAATAAACTCCACCAAACTCTCTCACATGAGTTCTAACTGAATTCTCCATGCAATAGCTCCACTTAACCCTCAGGAATAGCGTAATTCCTTCTGTCAGCTCCTGTGCCACATCTGTGCTCTTAACTGAAGTGCTCCAAGAGAATAAGATAATGTTTATAGTCCAAATATTATTAAGAGCTAATAATATTCGACATATCTATTTTTAGACTGGCAATCTAAAAATAGATTCCGCCCAATATGTCTAAAAATAGAAGTCCATCTATTTTCCAACTTGACCAACCATCCACAAATAGCATCCTGCAACTCATAGAATATGATCGACATGTCTAAAAATAGACATAGTCTAAAAATAGACTTTGCGCCAAAAATAGCCTGCGGGCCCACTTAGTGAAGGCGAATTCTTTCCACTAAGCTCATCATCTTGTTGCAATCTCAACACTCCCTCTCAACAATATAGGGATTATCTACTACCCCGATCCTGCCTCTGTGGTTTTCGAATTTGCTCATGGTGAGTGCCTTAGTCAATATATCAGCATCATAATCCTTTGTGGGAATGTATGAAAGTAACATGATCTTCCGCTGCACACAATATCTGATATGATGATACCGGATGTCAATGTGTTTAGATCTATCATGAAATACATGATTAACCGAGAGTTTAATGCAACTTTGATTATCACAATATATCACAGTAGGATCTAAGTGTGAATCGAACAACCTGACCAGGATCTTCCTCATCCATATAGCCTCACATGCAGCCAAACTCGCTACCATATACTCGGCCTCTGCTGAACTGAGTGCCATGGATCTCTGCTTCCTTTTGTACCAAGAAACTGCTGTCAACCCGATACTGAAAATCCCTCCAAATGTGCTCTTTCTATCCGTTGGGCTCCGCTTCCACCCCGCATCCATGAAGCTCACACAGCCTTCACCTCATCCTGATCGTCTGTACAAAGTCCATATCCCGATGTGCCTCTAATATAGCACAATACATGCTCGCCTGCCTTCCAAAAGAGCTTGGTAGGCTTAACCATAGCTTGCGAAAGCTGGTTAACTGCATAGCATATATCGGGTCGTGTATTGACCAGATACATAAGCGACCCCACCAACTGTCGATAGACAGTGGCATCCACTACCTCCGCCGATGTAGCATCCTCCTTCCTCCAACCACCAGGAAGAGGAGTGTCAACAGGCTTGCAGCCTTGCATGTTGAACCTCTCCAAAATCTCCCGAGCATACTTGCCCTAAGAAACAAACAGTCCTCCGCTGCGCTGCCAAATTTCCAATCCCAGGAAATAATGAAGGAGGCCCAAGTCCTTCATCTCAAAATTTTTTGCAAGATCATCCTTGCATGAGACTATCAACTGTTCATCACCGGTCAGTATCAAATCATCTACATAAGGTACAATGATCAGCAACTTACCCTCCACCACAATCTGGTATAGGTTCGGATCCGCCTCACTCTTGGAGAATCCAAATTCGGTAAAGTAACTGTTGATCCGTGTGTACCAAGTATGAGGTGCTTGTTTCAACCCATGCAGCGCTCTTTTGAGCCTGCACACATGTGACTCGCTACTGAAGATCTTGAAACCTTCAGGCTGATCTATGTACACCTCCTCCTCAATCACTTCGTTGAGGAATGCAGTCTTCACATCCATCTGATGAATGTGCCACCTCATCTACGCTGAGAGAGCAAGAATCTTCCATATGGAAGAATACATTGTGACAGGTGCAAAGGTTTCCTCATAATTGATCCCCTCAATCTGTGAGAAGCCCTGGGCAACAAATATTTCCTTGTACTTCTCGACACTCCCGTCAGCCGCTTGCTTCACTTTGTAGATCCATCTCGAACCTACCACCGATTTCCCTTCCAGCCTTGGGACAATCTCCCATGCACTGTTTCTGACAATCGAATCATACTCTTCCACCATGGCATCTACCCATGCGGGATCCTCCACAGCTTCCTCGAAAGAGGATGGCTCCGTCACGATACACTTGCTCATAAGAGCCATGTATCCAGTATACCGGTCAGGTGACTGTCTCTGTCTGCGCTGTGATGTAGGTGCTCCTACAATCCTCTCTGCATCTTGAGCCAGTCGCTCAGCTTCTGTAGTGCGCTTCCGCCCTCTGATGGTTGGCGCTGCATGAGTGGTCTCTTCCACTCCATGAAACTCCTCTTGTGGCTGATCCACATCCTGAGGCTCATCCTTAGGAACCAATAGCTCCTCATCTGCATGCAAGTGTGGCTCCCTCTCAAGTGAACACTTCATGGCTTTCTCCTCGTGGAATTTGATATCCCGTCACACAATATTCTTGCGACTGTCTAGCAAATACACACGATAGTTGTGGGGTGTATCAGTGTACCCCACAAATATCCCAACCTCTGCGATCGGCTCCAGCTTCTTCCTGGCATCCTTTGTCACATGAATGTAAACAGGTGAACCAAAAATCCTCAAATGGGAAATATTAGTCGTCTTATCAGAAAACGCCTCCTCGGGTGTACTCATGCCAAGTATCCTATGAGGACAACGGTTTTTCACATAAACCGTAGTATTGCATGCCTCAGCCCAAAGTGAATGGGAAGGCCCTGATCATGCAACATCGCTCGTGCAACACCCACGATTGTTCTGTTCTTCCACTCAGCGACCCCATTCTGGTGTGGGTTATGAGGTGCTTTGAGCTCTCTTCGAATTCCTTCTGTGCTGCAAAAGTCCTTGAACTCACCATAGATGAATTCACCACCATTGTCATTCCTAAGAGCCTTCACTTGCTTCCCCAATTCTTTCTCAACCAGTGCCTTGAACTCACAGAAATTTGAGTATGTCTCTCTCTTCTTCTGCATGAAGAAGATCCAGCACTTACGAGAAAAATCATCAACAAATATCACATATTACCTGTGCTTTGCTATCGAAGCTACTGAGAAAGGTCCACACACATCTGTATGAATTCTCTCAAGGATCGTCATGGAGTGACTATCCTTCTCGTGAAAGGTGGCTTTCACAAATTTTCACAAAGTACATCCCTTGCACTGATCTGACTGCGCAAGTGTACCTTTGGGAAGCCCAGTAAAAATCTATTGCAAAATTTTCAAAGCACCATGGTGAAGATGGCTCAATCTCCTGTGCCATAGCTCACCATCATCCTAGCTCACCACTCCCTCTGCCTTGCCTGCCATTGCTACGCATCCATCTACCTGCAACTGATAAAGGTTCTTAACTCGAACCCCTATCCTCCAGGTTTCACCAGTTGCCTTACTAAGCAGGAAAGCCTTTCTCTCGCTAAAGACAACATCATATCCCTTGTCTTCTAACATGCCCACTCAGATCAGATTCTTCTTCAATCCTGGAACATGCATCACTTCCTTCAATACGAAGGGTTTACCAAACTCTCTGTCAAAGGAAATGGTATCGATACCGGTTGCACTGTATCTACCATCATCTCCCATCTCGATGTGCACTCCAAGATCTTTCTCATCCAGATCAGTAAACAAATCTTTGTCTCCAGTCATATGAAAAGACGTACCACTGTCAAGAAACCACATTGAACCCATCACACTTGAGACCAAGCATGCGACCAACGAAAAATCTAGCTCAAACTGCAAGGCTAAGGCCTCTCCAGCTGCAGATCCAACAACCTGCTTATTTTTCTTCTTCCGTGGACAATTAGTGGCGTAATGTCTCTGTTGGTGATAATGAAAGCACTTCACCTTGGACATGTCCTGCTTCTTGCCTTTCGCACCGGATTGAGAAGCATTCTTCTTGCTCTTCCCCTTCCTTGATTTGGCAGCCAAAGCACAATTTTCTTCATCTGCACTCTTCAATGCAGATCCACCCCTGGTATTCCACCTTATCTCCTCTTGCACAAGATCCGACCAAAGTCGCTCCCATCCTGGCAATTTCTCCCGACCATTGACAGAGTCTTATCTTGATAGGAATGCCAACTCTTCGGAAGCCAAGGAGAGCCAAACTCACCAAGTCCTCGTCATCTATAGTAACCCCCACACTTCCCAGCTCATCCCTGCACTGGAAAAACTTCGTGAGGTACTTGGGTATACTGTCGCCTTTCTCCATTTTTATGTTCCTAAGTTTATCCTTGAGCGCCAACTTCCTCTGGTCACT